>CM054182.1:72553378-72653378 GCA_028829895.1 Sinotaia quadrata
AACTGATTCTAGTTACATGCGCGGTTGTTCCGGCAAATCACTCAATTTCCTTGTTATTGTTGCGCACAGCCAAGACATGGAGATGACACTCCACACACATAGAAGCGAGAACGACGAGAGTTAGGAAAACGCTATCTTGCTCAACAAAATGTTGTAACAGTAAACCGAGAGAAAAAAAAGTAGTGTGTATAAGGGACAAAGAATCCAACAGTCCGTAAAAAGGGGAGATTGGAGCCAAATCAGCCCATGCAAGATGGCGAAGGGTTAAAAACCTTTCACCATCCCGTTCGGTGAAAATTATTATTATTATTAATATCACGATCTTTATTATGAAGATAAAGTGTATATTTATGCCTGCAAGGATGTGCTCATAGGAATGAAATAAGACCGTATTTATAAGAGTGCTATGTCTGAAACTGATTGAATGAATTTTGTCAATTGTATGTGCATGTTTGTATGAATCTGTATGCATGCCGCAGATCGCTGTGTCGTATTCTGTGAGTGGGAAATATCTTTTCCACATTTATGTGTGTTAATGTATTATACATTCTGAGAGTTCAATTTACATTGGATTTTAGCATGTAGATCACACAAACAGAATTAAAAAATAAATATTATAAGCTGACTGGAAAGATCAGACTAATACATATGAGTGTGCTTGAATAGGCTTAGTAAATATCTCCCTCCTTATCTATCTATCTATCTATCTATCTATCTATCTATCTATCTATCTATCTATCTATCTATCTATCTATCTATCTATCTATCTATCTATCTATCTATCTATCTATCTATCAGGTTTGATATGTTCTAATTTGGCAGGGGTGCACAAACCTTTTAGACAAGAGGGTCACATTTCCCATTGCTAGTGCAAGGAGGGCCGAAAGTCAGAAATAAACAACACAAGTAATGAAATAATGTGTTCTACATTCGTAATAATGGTAACATCCTAATGTCCTCTGGGGGCCACAAAGAGCCATGTCTCGGGCCGCATTCGGCTCTTGGGGCCGCGGTTTGAGCACCCCTGTAATAAGCACATACATATATGTATAGACCTTTCAAAGGTTAGAGCTTGCTTATAAGTAGCGATTAAAACACACACAAAAAAAGAAAAAAAATAATATATTAAAATCTGAAAAACCGAAAGAAAAAACTCTTAAAACTAAAACTAGAAAGTAATTAAACTTACAAAAAAATCAAAACATCCGCGATGGAAAGCCATACATTGTACATGTTCCCGCAAAACTCGGAAATACTTCCTCCCAAATATGAAAGAAATAAAAAGCAAATAAAATGATATTAAAGATGAAAACGAGCTATCTTGACCCGTCTCAGTGAAGGCAGTTTTAAAAGCATTTCGCTCGTGTATTTTGGGCTGTCTGAGCGCGGTATATTTCTAAGAGAGAGTCATTCATAGAACACTCAGTGATTAGTGCCATTTGAAGTTTTCGTCTGTCAATATTGACATACCATTATTCATCCCAGTCATTGGACAACCCAGCTTAAACGATTACTCAGCAATCAATCAAACGTTGATTTGCATTAAGAAATCTGATCACTATCATGAGGGTTAATGTCCATTGCGTGGCTTTCTTGCAGTGAAAGTGGGACAAATGAAGAAAGTCGAGACACTGAGAAGAAAATGGTACATAAATGTACCATTTGGGAACGAATACGAAACAAAGAAGCAATTAAATTTATTGATTTTGTTAACCAGACATTGGCAAAATTAACAACTAGTCACGAATTTAACAACGATGTGGTTGTTAAACAGTGAAAATGCATCTACAACAACACTTTCAAAAATAAGCCATTACGTATCTGCGTATGTTACAACAGTAGTTAATGTATATTATTCTATATTTGCATCTCTCCCTCCCTCCTTCCCTCCATCTCCAATCCATCCATCCATCCACCCCTATCTATCTATCTATCTGTGTCTGCCTGTCTCTCTCTCTCTCTCTATCTATCCATCCACCCACCCATCTATCTATCTATCTAACTAACTATCTATCTATCTATCTATCTATCTATCATAACACATGTTTGCTGAAGTAGGACATTAAGGGGATTGAAAACTTGCTCATGTACAGTCTAGATGATGGAGAAGTTGTAAGCGCTAGTGCATGGAAGCAATATTTCAATTTTGCCCTTTGCCCTTTTGCTTTAGACTACAAACGAGCGAGCTTTTTCATTCTCATGAAGGTACTACAAGTCATCTGTGTAGCAAGGCACTGCGCTAACCGAACGATGATTAAATCCACGCGATCTACACAGGCTCCACAGTCTGAAAAAAAAAGCGCCATATAGGTATGCTTTGCTGATCGTCGAGACGATATGGGAGATGCGTGATAAGAAAACGTCGGGAAGCCTTAAATGATCCTGAATACGTAACATTATTTTAACTATCCTGTGGTTATCGGACTTTATTCGGTTCATCGGTCTTGTACTCGCGCAGTCCTGGTTGAGTAGGCCGCCCGCGTTGATTAGCGAGTAAGTGATAGAGTGATCGACTGTATGTCTAGCCGAGCTGCAATGCGCCAGGGTCCTTCATGCTACAGCCAGCCTTTCCAGTGTAGTGTCCGAAGAGTAGATCTCTGTGGAATACAGAACCAGACTGCCAGTGATTATTTGGAATGGTAAATAGTTGGTTCCAAACTGTTAGTCACGTGAAGGTGATATACGAGCTGAGAAGGGTGTGAGGCAGCCGCGCTTGTTTTTGTCTGCCAACGAATACCTTTTGCAGGTTGGTTGGTTGGTTGGTTGTGAAATGAGTCATTTATGAAACTACTTGGACGGTACACTGCACGATTCTGTGGACAGAAGTAGACTGCCTCCTTCATCTCCACCAGTTGGAGAGGCGAGAGGCACTACTACCATTCCTTGTTACCATCGTTTCACCACCACCACCCCAACTTTTCCTCTCAGCCATAATATTTGCAAGATAGTTTTGCCACTTAAGTCCTGATGACTTCCTTTCTCTAGTTGTTTCGTAGTAAATAGTTTGCTTGAGCAAATTTCCAACGAACAGATGCCAAAACGTCTGAGTACCTAACTCCTTTTCTGAAGACACGAGAAAACACAACACACAGATGTGCGTGCAACGGTTTCACGACAAAAGGCTTGAGATGGTTAAAAATCAAATGCTACGTCAGCCATTCACTGATCGAAAAACAACCTGGCTTTGTGGTAGCGCGCATGAGAAATGCATACTTTGGAATATGACTGGCATAGTGTCTTGATTCATTCCTCTATGCCGAATATTAAACATAATAATATTTCTACAATAATCACGTATCGCTCGTACAAGTACAAGAGACAAGTTCGCGTTACCATAGTATTGCTTATTTCCTTTAGACAAGCTAAAACATAAATAATACACTGAAGGAGTTCGAGATCTTGTCTAAAAGCCTTCAACTGTCCGACATTATATTTGCTCAGAGTTGTCGAGTTACGCTTCCCTCGTAACAGCTCGTATTGTAGTTTTTGCTCTGCTTGTATAAGGAATGCTATTCAACAGATTACTTTTTTTTAATTTTTCGCACAGAAATGTTTGTTAGTCATTATTTGTTGGAATAACTTGAATTGTCTTCGTTCTATTCATGGACAGGTTTGCTAATCAATGCATCGAAAGTCTTTGTTCAACTCCTAATGGAGTTTGATAGAAAACAGATTGCTAGTCTGGTTCTACTTGCACAAATGTTTGCTAGACAAGTAAATTGTTAATTTTCTTCTACTCATAGAAGGGAATGCTGCTCACTTTATTAATTTCTTTTGCTGTGCGCCTACAAGGGTTTGTTAGACAATAGAATAAACCAGTTTTTGCTCTACTCGCAGAAGGGCTTACTAGTCAATAGAGTGCTGACCTCGTTTTACTTGTAGAAAGGGTCTGCTAATCAACAGACTAATATTATTTGTTCTACTCGCAGGGTAGGTTAGTTGCTAGTTTTCTACTACTACTACTGCCACCACCACCACCACCACTACTACCACTTCTACTACCACTACCACTACTTCTATCACCATCACTTTCAATACCACTACTTCTACCACACCATCACTACCACAATCAAACTACTACCACCATCACCACTACTAATACTACTACCACCACCACCACCACCACCACTACTACTAACACTATTACAACCATCATACTATTACGTACGTTGTAAATATGCAATAATATTTAAAATAATATAACAAAACTAAATAAATTCACTTACGGATTCACAATACATAACAATTAAATGTATCTAGCAAGTGAAACATAAATAAAATTACAATTGCAAATGTAGTTTTGGGAGCAAACAGCCACACGAAAGAGACAAGCTGTACTTGCTGGTGCGTCATGAAAGGGCTCACTTGAAAACGACCATGACCTCTTATCATTCCAGAAGACATCTCAGAAGACATCGCATTCCACATTGACCTTACGACTTACACTTTGTTTTCGGAATGGTAGCAATGTGTCGTGTCTGTGTTTTTGGAATGGTAGCAATGTGTCGTGTCTGTGTTTTCGGAATGGTAGCAATGTGTTGTGTCTGAATACGAGCACAAGAATTTAGCAGGAGCATGCATGTGCGGTGGGAAACAAGACTGCACCTAGAACCGGAGCCATAATAGTGAAGCATAACAAAAGGAAAGTATATTCTTCTGTACATTGTGCTTTGAACAGCTAGCTGGTGAAGCTTGTTGAGAATTGACGTGATGAGGTCTGTTCTTTGTGCTCTAAGAAAATTTCATGCTGCAGTGTTGTGAACTTTTCGAAGAGACCCATTGGTAGAGCAGAGGGAAGAGAGTTAAATAAACAGGTCGAAAGAGTTCCACTGAATACAAAGGCATTTGTGGAATCAGCTGTGAGAAACCCTCAAATAATGCTTGTTCGTCTTAGTTCCAGATATGCTGTTTCACAAGTACTGAATGTGACAGTTGAAACGTCTGTTAGAAATACAATGCATATTTAAGTGTACCACTATCCTTCATCCGCTTACTCATACAGAGTAAATTTTCGAGGTAACTCAATCTCATTCGCTTAGTTTACCGTCGAGATAGGTTCTAAGCTAGATTGTTTTCTGTCTTTAGCTTTTCTTGGATCTATCCCTGGAACAAATCAGGGATCTGCTTCTAACCACACAATCCGTTTTCTTATTCTTGCAGAATGAAGTTCCTTTCTTCTTCACGGTCTATATTCACTGAGTCGCTGGCTAGGGATTCAAAACTGACTCATCCGTAGTCTACTAACAGTACCTATAAGTCTACGCACACATATATCACTGCTTCATCCATTCAACGCTGGATATCGTTCATTGTTTGGATGGTCAGGTATCAACGAATTTTCGGTCTGTCTGCCAAGAGCAACGATTTTGACAAAGCTATCTAAACACTAGTCACATAATCACTACCCACACACACACACATACACACCACACACACACACATACTCAACCGTTTAGCCAGTCAAATGCGCGTGCTTCCCACTATACAGCTACACTTATATAAATAATAAAATTAACACAATATTTTTAGACAAAAAAAAATAAAAATATATATATATATGCATTGCACGCGATGACTAATACCAGGACGTGTAACCAGGCAACATGTAAACACGCTACTAAAATAATCATTTGCCGATTGGTTTGTAAAAACAGATGGATGAGGTTGTTACGTCATAGATTTTGTATTGGCAACTAGCCAATACGTCACATGAGTGAATTGGCAAGGTAACATTTTCTTGTGAAGAACACGTAGTAGTAGCTGTGTGGGTTGAATTATGTTAGTAACATGTTACGCACTTGCAAATATTAAAAATGGCGTGTGGATGTTTGCTGTGTTCATTTCTTATGTCTCTGACTGGCTGCTGTCCTGCCCTTTGTGCTGCATTAATCTTTAGAAAACGTGACTCGACATCACTGTCGTTGCTGTCAGGCATTACTTTGTTGTGGTTCCAGAGAAATTCTTTAATCATCTGTTATTTGTTATGACTACCGAAATCGTCATTCGTTTAGCGTGGTGACATTATTGGCCAAAAGTTAGCGTTCTGTGCGCATGAGTTTGGAAGGACCAGTGTTAGCATTTATTTTATGATTTCGGAATTTTGTATCGCTATGTCTACGATGGAAGCGGGACGATATCATTATACCTAAAAGCTGTTCATTAACTATTAACAAAGTTCTTTATTTGTTAGAAAATATCAACAGGGAATTCTGTCGAGCTATTGCCAAAAGTGTTACTGGAGATACATTGCCAAATGTGTTACTGGAGATAAATTGCAATAGACATTTTGGTTAGGGGCATATTTGTACGGGAGGTTGTAGAGGAGAAAGAAAGAAAGAAAGAAAGAAAGAAAGAAAGAAAGAAAGAAAGAAAGAAAGAGAGAAACAAAGAAACAAAGAAAGACAGACAGACAGAACAAATTTGAATGCTTTACCTATTCTTCTTTTTTGAAAAATCATTATTTCTGCTTTTTTTGTCTGATCTATTTTTCAAAGAGTTTGCACGAGATGGCTTTTGATATTAATGTGTTATAACTGTTGCCACCTTCTCCTGTGCGCTAGCAAATATCCATTAATTGATTACAATCATTTAAAGAAACACACACACACACACACACACACACACACACACACACACACACACACACACACACACACACACACACACACACACACACACACACACATATATATATATATATATAGCCTTACAAAAAGGATCGACGCAATGTATCGTTTGTTAGGACAGCCGACATTTCTTTTTACTCACAATAAATACACCCCCTCCTCCACCCCACCCCCGAATAAAGCAACCAAAACAAAACGTGTACAGAATTCCAATGATCAACACCACGATGTTTAATGAAGTTTTAGCGAACTTTTTTTTTCTTTTTAAAAAAGCCCATGTGATTTACACGAGCCACAAAGAAATGTAATCAAGATTTTCCTATTTCCTTATTTTTCCTGGCAGGTTTAGTCCTTTTGGGACAGAAACGGTGGAAAGTGCTAGAAGAGCAGTATTAAAAACAAAATAGGAACGCATTATGGGTTTCCCCTTTGACTGTGAGAATGGAAATGCGGTATGACGTTTTCTGGGTCTACATTTGTCTGAAAGAATTTGCACACATCTTGCAAGGGCGAGAGGACAAGAGTTGGTCCTTTCAGTCATGTCAAGCATGAAAAGATTTGATTAACGTTGTCATGACAAATGATTAAATAATCAGCCGTTTTATTTTTCTTTCACAGCCTTGTGGCACAGCAGTGACTACGGTTTAGAAATAATAAAATTATTTTAACGTGGCTTAAAGAAGATGAAAAGTTAAAAGTGGAATTAAATTGGATCAAACTGTTAAAAGTGTTCTAAAGAAGCTCACTTGCTAAATGTAACTTATTGATGACCAATTGCAAAACAAATGTTTTTTAAGTAAACCCATGGTCGAGGTGAGGAGGCCAAAAGTGATAAAGAGGACTGAAAAATTAAAAGAGATGAAAAACATCAGTAGTTCGTTCTATGTTTTCTTAAGGAAAAATACATAATAGTGTCTTAAAGAAGAACACATAATAGTGTCTTAAAGAACAATACATAATAGTGTCTTAAAGAACAATACATAATCGTGTCTTAAAGAAGAACACATAATAGTGTCTTAAAGAACAATACATAATAGTGTCTTAAAGAAGAACACATAATAGTGTCATGAAGAACAATACATAATAGTGTCTTAAAGAAGGTCGCCTACCTAATAGTGTCTACAAAAAAGGTCGTCTACCTAATTAGTTAGTTAGTCATCTCCTTGGATTCCCCGTGGAAGAAAGGGCCTCAACAACAGTTCTCCATCGCACTCGATTCTGGGCAGCCTTTTTCAGTTCACCCCACGACAGGTTGGAGCTCTGGGCGAGTAACTCGTCTCTTTCCCTGAGGGTTCCACTGCAAAGCCTGCCATGTGATGTCCTAAGGGGGTTTCCACAGGGTATGTCCTATCCATCGACACTTATACCTGGCAATCTGCTGATTGATGGGATCTTGGTTTGTCCACTGCCACACATCGGTGTTCTTTAGTTTGTCTGTCCACCTGATCTTCAGTATGTTGCGAAGGCAGCCATTGACGAATACTTGGAGCTTGTTGGTTAGGGTGTTGGTGACTCCCCAGGTCTCTGAACCATAGAGGAGGACAGACTTAACGTTGCTGTTGAAAATTCGTAGTTTGTTGTGGACAGATAGGGATGTTGACCTCCAGACTGGTTCAGGGTAATAAAGGCATATCTAGCTTTCCGGATTCTGGCTTTGATGTCCTCGTCAGAACCCCTTGTTGCTGATACAATCCTGCCCAGGTAGGTAAAAGAAGTGACTTCTTTCAGCTCACTGTCTCCAGGGGTGATTGGCTTCTTCTGCTTTTTTAACAGGGTCATAATTTCAGTCTTCTCTAGGTTGATCTGCAGTCCAGTCTTGGATGCTTCTCGGGTCAGGTTATCGGTTTTCTGTTGCATATGTTGGCATTTCTGGGACATGAGGCACAAGTCGTCCGCAAAGTCCAAGTCTTCATGGAACTGAGTCAGGGACCACTAGATTCCGGTTTTTCTAGTTTTAGTTGTCTGATGCATCATCCAGTCGACCAATTACAGGAAGATCATTGGGGAGAGCATGCATCCTTGTCGGACTCCTGTTCTCACCTCAAAGTCCCTGTCAATTTGCCGTTGTGGATAATTTGGCATGTGGCGCCTTCATAAAGTTGCTGGATCAGGGTGATGAAACTTTGAGGGATTCCATAGTGGTGGATGAGCTGCCTGTTGGTTTCTTTGTCCACACTATTGAACGCTTGACGAAATACCTAACAGTGTCTAAAAAAAAGGTCGTCTACCTAATTGTGTCTTAAAGAAGGTTGTCTACCTACTAGTGTCTTAAAGAAGGTCGCCTACTAATAGTGTCTTAAAAACTTGTCTTAATAAATATATTGTAAAGACGATTATCAAATTTAAGGCATCTTAATCAAAGAATTAATAACGACCGTACAAAGTGTTCGAAAAGGTATTAATCACATCTAGATTAAAGACGATCAAAGAGAACAATTGTAACTCGTCAAATGATTAAAATTGATCGCCATGCCATTATTATAAGTAACATGTTAATAGTCCTGACTTCAAAATATATTATTATAAGTAACATGTTAATAGTCCTGACTTCAAAATATAGTATTATAAGTAACATGTTAATAGTCCTGACTTCAAAATATATTATTATAAGTAACATGTTAATAGTCCTGACTTCAAAATATATTATTATAAGTAACGTTAATAGTCCTGACTTCAAAATATATTATTATAACTAACATGTTAATAATCCTGACTTTAAAAAATATTATTATAACTAACATGTTAATAGTGCTGACTTCAAAATATATTGAAAATAGTTTTGCCAGAATAATTTTAGATTTCAACATTACTATAGATTTTTACGCTAAAAGTTAAAATGCAAACATTTCGACTGATAAGTAGTGAACACAACAAAATGAACAGAATCTATTTTTCTCTATTATGTGATGGGTTAGACCGTTAGAGAGTGTACAAATAAAAAAAAGGGGAGGGGTCTGACTAAGAAATTCGAGAATGTCACAAGAACAAAAACGTATTGTCACGAGGAAATGAAGCTCGTGACCAAAGTTTTCAAGAAAGAAAAATGTCAGCGACAGTTGTTTTCTTGATTGAAACACACATTCTGGCTTTAGCCAACAGACGTAAAATCAAACGCAGGAAAAGATAACTTTTTTCTTTTTACAAACATCTTCACCTTCACCTTATAATTTTATATGAAATATCTTCTTCAACCCCAAACTGCATGCAGCCTCAATAAGGACCACATTCGTTGTTTAAAAAATGAATGTCAAAGATGTGTGAAGGGAAAAGAAAAATAATAATCTTGACATGACTTCACACTAAAATCCGATCCCTCCATATTCTGAGTACACGTAGGTTTCCGCAGGCCGGGCGAAAATTTCCGAAGAAGCGCGATGTTACAGATAAGATTTGAGGTCCTCACATCTTTTTATTATGAAATGGTGGTGTGCAAAATGCGTGTAAAGATAAAAGGATGAAAGGAAAGGGAGGTCGCCCTGAAACATTACTTTAAATAACACAACATCCAAGTAATTTCCTGCTGGAATAAAATGCCAGATTGCATTTTGACAGGTGAGTGTGTATGTGTGTATGTGTGTGTGTGTGTGTGTGTGTGTGTGTGTGTGTGTGTGTGTGTGTGTGTGTGTGTGTGAGTGAGTGTAAGGAATAATAGAATGGGTAGAACTTTCGCCTCGCTCTATCGTTTATTTGTATAACAATTCTCTACTTTAAAAAAAGTCCTACCTTCTTTACTTCTTTAAAACCTTACATTCTTTACTCTTTTAAAATCTTACATTCCTTACTTTTCAAAACTCTTACATTCTTTACTTCTTTAAAACCTTTGACGACAAGAATGAGAGAAGAAATGCAGATCATTATCTGTAATGATTGCTGATGTTTTATAGTCATCATCATCATTCATTTAGAAAGAAGACATGTAAAACTATTTTTAGATATCCTCTGCTTATGCGTCCGGTGTTTTCCGTCTGTTTCTTCCCCGTCCGCAAAATTAGCCAACTCTGGAAGAGGACGTGGTGAAGAAATCATCAATGAATGAATCAAGCAAGCAAGCAACCAACTGAGCAATCCATCAATCAATCTTTTTTGAGATATCAGTAGGAGAAACAACTATTAAATATATAAGCACATTTGACATTTTTAGCCAAAACAAACCGCAGGGGACTAATTACAACCAAATGGTAAATGCAATTGCTATAATTTAACACAAAGTACCAATAAAAGAGCAATGTTGCGGTTTGTGGCCGCTTTAAATTTTCGTATTTTGAAATAATAAAAATCCTTGTCGCAGCCCCTAACCTCATCGAATCCGGAAGCATTTTCCAAAGTCCAGTACTAAGCCTAACCGTAGGACGCTAAACTAGCCAAGAGGAGTTTTGCATTTTGTGTTCACTTGCACGAGATCTTGGTAATAGGACTCAAAGGTTTAAAACCTTGACCTCAAGCTTTTTGGAAATCTGCAGACCTCGTGTATTCGTGTTTCATAATGACGTAGTGTTTTACGTTAGAGTAATTTTGATTTACTTTACTTCAAATTTCTTACGGAAAAGTACACTCCAACAGAGAATGTGTTTGTAATACTACATGTTTGCTTGCACGTTAAACCTGATCATTGCCACTAGCAGGTAAGATAAAGGTTAATAAACTGGTCTAGAGATTACCTGATATGAAATTCAGAGCTATGAATGAAAAACACACCTTAAATAAACGCATGCATTTAAATGATATTTTTCCTGTGACAAAAAGTTTTAAAGAGAATTAAAAATATAAAAGCCCAAAGAATAAAGAAACAGACAGCCAAAGAAACATAGAAATGAATAAACGAATGACAAAACAAACAAACGAACACAAAAACTATGAAATGTTCCTCCGCGAAAAAGTTGCATATTGTTAAGAGCCCAAGAAAAGGCGGATCGAAAAGCATAGAATTCCGGCACCTCTTCAAGTTGTGAGAAAGGGAAAAAATAATAAAACGAACGGAGTCAAAAGTTCACGTGTGAATGAAAAGCATCGACCCTAGGTAAAGAACAATTAATCGTCTTTTAGGTCAAAAGATTTCAAGACACTAAAACTCTTCAGCTAAAGTAAAGGAACAATTTCATGTCTTATTTCTCTCCTCACTCTCTCGAATACTTGATAGAATGCCGAGAGAGACACTGGAGCTTCAAAACCACAAACACGCAGCCAGCCCAGCCATCAAGTGAAATGTTTTCTATTTTTATTTGAAAAGCAATTAATTGTCGCTTTAGAGAATTTTATATGTATAAATGATTTTTTTTAATACTGCTTAAAGAGTGTCGTTAACATTCGAGTTTGGGCACAAGTGATTGATTTATTGCGATTTTAGTGTCAATAGCTCATTCGAACTTCCAACAAAGAAATAAAGAAAAGAAATAAAAGACAGACAGTAAGATATCTGATGTATTCTTCCAGCATCCCCCCACCCCCACTTTCCCGTTCCCTGCGTTTTCCACGTCACGCTCGTCATTGAGTGCGAATAGTTTAAAAACGGAAAGGAAAATAAATGTCAACTCCTCCCTTCCCCACCCCAGAAAAATAAACGGATTTCAATATTTTTTCATTGGACGTCATAAGCTAGACGTCGAAGTATAACGTTGATTTATTAAATGCTTCAACAACAACAACTACTACTACTGAAAACAGCCGGATAGTTTGCAACAACGATATTTTGCATGCCATAAATATGCTATAAATATTACAACTATAATGAACAGTGCAGACTGATACATTTAAAAAAAAAAACTGGGGAAAGAGATAAACAGGGAAAAGAAATAAAGAGGGAAAAGAGATAAACATGAAAAAGAAATAAACAGGGAAAAGATATAAACAGGTAAAAGAGATAAACAGGGAAACGACACTAGCAGGGATAAGATATAAACAGGGATAAGAGATAAACAAGGAAAAGAGATAAACATGGAAAAAATAAAGAGGGAAAAGAGATAAACAGGAAAAAGAAATAAACAGGGAAAAGAGTAAAACCGGAAAAAGAAATATTAGGGAAAAGAGATAAACAGGAAAAAGAAATAAACATGAGAAAGAGAAAAATAATTAAGTAAGTAATCATTTCAGTTACCTATTACCTACCTATCTAATTAAAAATACTAAAGAAGTACTGTTTCGTATTATTGTAATCATGTGACTATAACCACAACTTCATTAACAGTCTCTGTAAGCAATAATGCACTCAAATAAGTAGATTTGTTTTGAATAAGAAAACAATTAATTAATAAAGTAATCAATTGTTTCCATTGATTAATTTAGAGGGTAAACAATAAAGGATTTAATTGTTTTAAAGGATTTAAACAACTTAACTAATAAAAACTTAACATATTCATTAACTGCTTTACGAAAAACCTCATGCATAAGTAATTACTTAAATATTTAGCATAATTTCTACCTATCTAGAAAAATCTAGATAAAATGAATACTAATTAAACTTATTTATCTATCTACTTATATACATAGGCACTGAAAAAACAAAACTAACCTATGATATGCTTGGTGAATAATGTCAAAACTAATTAATATTAAAATAAGCTACCAACGGCTGAGTGTTTTACTAAGTAACTACCTAACTAAAAGAAAATTAACTAATTTATTAATTTCTTTGTCATTTGTCTAAATAAATAACGCTTAATTTACTATTAAAAAGAATTTTGAAAAGGAAATATTCCTTTATCCTGGACTATTTGCCATTAAAACAAACCCATCACGCACTTTTGTATTATTCAGCAACAACATCTATACAGTGTGGTAGTACGGTGGGGTGGACTCCCGGCTATTAATTTACCCTTGGATCTTAAGAAGCAACCCCTTGCCAAATTCACCCTGCTTTTAAAAGAAATTGATAGCTCTCCTCAGTAGACAGAAAATATAATGAGAAATGGCTCTCTTATGCAGCTTGGCCAGACATTTAAGTCAGGTTATCATAGTTCGCCAGATATTTAGCCCGACTGACCACGCGACCAGCCGGATCGATCTATTTACGAACAAAATCAAAGAGAAAGAGTACTCATTCCTGTAGCCTTCGAAGGACAAATTAAAGAAAATTCTTCCTGAAAATGGTAGAAAGGTTTTCTGAGAAAGTTCAGTCAGGTAAAACTTAAATCTTGCAATGATAGCTATAAGCACACACACACACACACACACACACACACACACACACACACACACACACACACACAAAGGAACTCACCCACACCCACACCTACATCCACACGTGTACAAAATTGATGTGACCTATGTTTTTTGTTCTTTCTTTCATTCACCTATCTCACATCGCTTTTATTTATACAAATGAATTAATACGCTGCCTGTGTCATCCATCGGAAGAGGCAGTTTGAATCGGTCTAGTGTCATCGACCCTTAGCTTAAGCTAAGTAGTAGTATTCTGTCATCGATAATATAGCCCCCACCCAACACCCATCAACCCCCGCTGACAGTGCAGTTGATTTTGCTGTATATTCCACCACGTCCTGTTTGATTGCCCAATTATATGTATGTAACTCACTCCTTCTATAAGACCCCCTTGCCAACAAACAAATGAAATTAAAAGTACGAGAAATACAGTCAGTTTCTTTCTTTCTTTCTTTCTTTCTTTCTTTCTTTCTTTCTTTCTTTCTTTCTTTCTTTCTTTCTTTCTTTCTTTCTTTCTTTCTTTCTTTCTTTCTTTCTTTCTTTCTTTCTTTCTTTCTTTCTTTCCAACCAACCAGAGCGGATGATTCAAGAATACAAGAATGTCTGTCATTTGCACACGGCGGTGAAAATGTATTCGGCATTGCCATAGAGATCAGTGATGACCTAGGATTAGTTATGGACAGTGTTGAAATAAATTGTCGGTTCGAGTCTGTGCATCAAATTACGCGTGATCTGTTTGTCATTTGAGAGCAGTGTTATTAACACTTTAGGTTGTCTGGTTCATAATACATGACGACTTGTACAAATCTTGTCCACTTTGTCATTTGAGAGCAGTGTTATTAGCATTTTAGGGTGTCTGGTTCATAATACATGACGATCTTTACAAATCCTGTCCACTTTGTCATTTGAGAGCAGTTTTATTAACACATTAGGTGTCTGGTTCTTAATACATGATGACCTGTAAACATCTTTTTAACTTTGTATTTCGAATCATCGCCCCTTGCTCTTGAGATATATTTAATAACTAATCAACGTGACATAAACACAGTGTGGCCGAGTAAATTTCTAGACTTAGTTGTTATATAAGTTGTCGAAATGACCCGACCTTGGGCAAATCCTTATGATGGTATTTTTGTAAGTTTCAGGAGTAAAAACTCGAGCTGAGAATATGCTAGAAATTGGGGAGAACAAAATACAAGCCCTGAATGCATACACAATACCTATAGTAAGCTACACTGGAGGTATCATAGATTGGACAGCAAATGAAATAAATGAACTGGACAGAAAAAAAGAAAACTACTCACAATACGTAAAGCCTTACACCCCAAAGCAGACATAGATAGGCTCTATGTATCTCGAAAAATGGGAGGCCGAGGTCTCAAGAAAATCAAACATGTCATTCAAGGAGAAGTCATTGGCCTTGTGGACTGCCTCTGGAATAACAACAAAGATGATCCACTGATAGAAGCAGTAAAGATGAGTGGACTATACCAACCCCCAGAAACAGGCAAAGAAACATGGAAGAAAACAACGAAGTAAGCACTAGCACGTACCTGGAGCCAGAAACCTCTCCATGGCCAGTATGTACAACAAGCCGACGAAATATCAACAAAGCAATCAACGTACAAATGGTTGAAAGAGGCAGGATTGAAAGAAGAAACAGAAGCACTCATAACAGCTGCACAAAATCAAGCACTCAACACCAAATCACACAAAACGAAAATCGTGAAAATCTCAAATGATTCCAAATGTAGACTCTGCAGAAACATGGATGAGACAACAGAGCACATACTATCTGGATGTCAGGTTCTGGCTGGAACATAATACACCAAGCGACACAACGAAGTGGCAAAACACATACATAGAAATCTGTGTGAGAACTATGGCATACAAACCCCAGAAAGAGCATGGATGCACCAACCAGAAGCAGTCATAGAAACAGAAGAAGTCAAAATACTGTGGGACTTCGAGATAAGAACAGATCGGGTGATTCCTGCACCCAGACATTGTAGTTCTCAATAAGTCCAACAGAACAGTAACAATCCTTGATGTCGCTGTTCCAAGTGATAGAAACATAAAAGAAAGAGAAAAAATAGAAAAATACCAAGATCTCAGACTAGAAATCCAGAGACTGTGGAATGTAAAAGCAGAAGTGATCCTATAGTAATAGGAGCCTTGGGGAACATAACATCTGAATTGGAAGGCTATCTGAATAAACTCCCTGGAAACCACAGACTCGCTCCACTACTCAAAGCAGCGCTCCTTGGAAGTGCCCACATCCTCCGTAAAACCTTGGATCTCCCAGAATCTTGGTAAGATTCCGAGACCTTGGATCACAACCGATAATCAAACAGAAGTCGTGGAATGAGGCCGAATCATCATCATCATCATCATCATCATCATCATCATCATCAAAACCTTTAACTAGGTGGCGTCAGCGTCACATACAAAGTAAAACTGTGGAGTCATACCCCAAATATTAATTTACAAAATAAAATACATTTGTCCTCCACAATGTATCGATAACCATAGCAGATTTGAATTCAATTTATTTCATTCTTTGATTTGCTTTAAAGCAGGTGACTTTGTGTGGCTTTTACAATATAATTTCTTCAGATTGCGAAGCCATGCACAAATGACTGAATGAAGAGGTACATAGAGGCCATACTTTGAAACACTTTTATACACAGAAGCACTATAATTCAAACAAAGTATGTTAGCTCCATTTGAATTTGTGAAAACGTAGTTCCTTCGGCTGGTTTTACTCTTAATAACATTTTATTTAAATGGTTCCATTCAGCAGAAGTTCAATTTAGTTTTCCTTCTGAAGCTCTGCAGATTCTGCAACTACTTGAAGGGGTTGGGTGGGGTAGGGTAAATTACAATCGATAATGATCATTTTATTGAACCAGATGTTTTATTGTAAAGAAAATGCGTAATAACGAAAATAAACAAAATGGAGAAATACGGATATATGCACGCTTATGTTTCTGATTAAAAAAAAAAAAGCAGGACCAGACGAAACAATTCTTTTCAAGATGACATAAAACAAAACTAAATAAAACTGACGAAAACTGTATGCAAAAGCAAATAAGCCAAACGACAGCAATACAAACCGAGCAGAGAAGCAACAGAAATAAACCAATAATGGAGTAATACTAAGGGAAACAATCTAATGCAACGTGAAATACATAACGTTTTATAGGCAAAGAATACAAAAGAACCACAAGAGCTGACGCTTCAACTAAATAGCTACACAGACAGGATATCTATAACAAGGATATATATAAAACAATGCATTGAGAGATCCCATTGCATAATATTAAGCTTAAGTGAATGGATTGCGATTATCAATAATGATATAAATACAAACACATAAACAAACAAAATAAAAACAACGTAAATGAAATGAAACGAGACAAAGTGAAACTGTACAAGTCGAAATGGAACAACCAAATAAAAAGCATAAAGAAAGTGAATGCACATTTTATGACATTTTATTCTGTTATTCATTTATCGTAAAAACGTAATGTGAGAAAATGCTTCAAAATATGTATTGATTGGTAGAATAAATAACATTTTAAAGAAATGAATTTTGGACAACACTCATATGAGAATGACGTCTTCACGTTTGTTAACTAAATTATTTTAAGAGCACGCATAAGAGGATATTTATGAAATGCATTTGGTTTGGAGTACAATCAGCCACATTCACAAGCTAAGAAATAAGACATAAGACATAAGACCTAAGACATAAGACATAAGACATAAGACATCCAACATGTTGCTGGGAGATGGGTAAGATGCTAATTTTTTACCACCCAGGGCTGCCCACATCCTGATTTAAGCCTGGAATTAATTTCTTATAATATCCAGCCATACCTAAGAACTGAACGTCTTTCTTGGTCATGGGGTGAGGTGTTTCTCACAAATAACTTATTTTGTCTTCCTCTGGCCTAAGTTGACCTTGGCCTACCACATGGTCTAGGTAACTGAGTGCCTTATTTCCTATTTGACACTTGGAAGGTCGTGCTGTCAAATTGCTTCATGTAACCTGCAAAGCAGTGCACAGAGCGATTCAATATGCTCAGTTAAGGTAGGGGTAGTGATCAAAAGATCATCCATAAAGTTAGATTTATAGTTACTCCTGATGTGATCATTAAGTTTCCTCATAGTATATGTGAAGGTAGCTGGTATGTTCTGTATGCCAAACAGCATAACATTCCATTGATAGTGACCACCGGGTGTGGCAAAAGCTAACTTCTCTCGACCATCTTTACATACCCCAATGTGGTAATACTCTTTCATTAAATCAACACGAGTGAAATAATGTGCATGAGTCAAATGAGAATAGATGTAGTCCGGTGTAAGTAGTGTTTTAGCTTGCTATTTATGATAGAATTCAGCCTAGGATAGTCTATACAGAACCTATAGAATTCAGCCTAGGATAGTCTATACAGAACCTATAGAATTCAGCCTAGGATAGTCTATACAGAACCTATGCTTTCATCTTTTTTTAAAACTATCTGATTGGGGCTGAATACGGCGAATCAGATAGTTCAATTATGTCATTGTGCAACATTTCTTGCATTTCAGTTTCAACAGCTGTGACTGACGTGCAGCAAGTATAGGGTCATGTGGAGTTCAAATCCAGTAGTGTTACATAGAATTTTTCTAGTTTGGTGTGAACGTGTTTGTCTATCAATACATCTTGGAAGTAATATAACACTTCCATGCATAGTGTGTTCGTGAGGTCTGCATCAATGCATAAATCATGGAATGTCTAACTAGACACAAGTGGGTAGTTTGGATCTATGTTGGTCATGTCAGATTCTTTTGTCACCGCTACTGGAACAAGATGGGGTAGGGCAGTGCCTGACCCGTCAGTCGTGGTGCACTTGTACTAAGGCTTGAGCAAATTAATAATGTGATAACACTTAATTGTACCTCTTATTTTGATGGCATAGTCGGTGGCCAATCATTTTTCGGTCACCTGAAATGGGCCTTGCCAAGCGACTACCAGTTTATTAGCATGAGTGGGAAGAAGTAGCAAGACTTTATTCCCTACTTTTAGTGTTCTTTTGCGAACCTTTAATTATAGTACTTGGCTTGATTTTGTCTGGCTTTACGCAAGTTTCCGTGTGCTATGTCTCTGATCATTTGTAAACTGTCTTTCAGTTCGTTTATATACTGAGGAACTGCTTTTAGTTTTGGGTATTCTGTTCCTTGGTCCACTATATTATGTAATATTTCCAGTGGGCCTCGGAGATCTTGGCCATACAAAATCTGAAAAATTGAGTATATGAGTGAATTATGTGAAAGTTTAAAGTTGACAAAAGGGGCTACTGATAAATATTGGTCCCAGTTAGTGAGGTTACCATCCGCTACACGTTTCAGCATTTTTATGAGCGTACCATTACATTTTCCCGTCATCCCGTTACATTGGGTGGTTGGGAGTTGCGGTAAAATGTGTGGTGGATAGAAGTTTCAGTACCTCGGTCATCAGTGTTCCTGTGAATTGTGAACCATTATCCGTTTACAACTGCTCAGGAAATTCCACTCGTGAAAACATGGAGGGTAGAGAATCCGCCGTATGGTGACTATCGTTAGAGGGGAGAGCTAACTCTTCTGGGTCCTTGACAAATTACTATTAATAATGACAATAACATGACCTAGATAGGCCGACATCAAGATTTAGGAGATGACGATGTTATGATAAACCATAAGACAATAACCTAAACTAAAGCAGGCGACACTCTGGTTTAGCGTAGTAACGATATCCAAGCGCAAGGTAAGTAGAGCAACAACGTGTAGCCACTCGCCCGAGCTAATGAGCCACCGCGGCACACCGCTCGACCTGTTGACCCAGTCTTCTCCCAAAGGGGAGATAATGTCGGCAAGGAGCTAGGAGCAGCACCACAGTCCGTCTATCGATCACTGAAGCTTGAAGAAAACTCGACACGAACTTTCAAACAAAATGTTTTAAGTGTAGGACATTTTACTGGTGCTATATTGCAAAGCTTGAAGAAAACTCGACACGAACTTTCAATGTAAACAAAATGTTTTAAGGTGTAGAGCATTTTACTGCTGCTATATTGCAAAGACTCTTCATAGTAGCTCCAGAATTATTGTAAGGTAACTTTCATGTCAATGGCGTCAGTGTCAAAAGCATGAAGAAAAGTACTGTTGTTCTGGCTATGGACTCGGTGGAATTTGCCCCGGTATAAAATTTGTGCGTGGTAAATTCACGCACAGATGTGCGCTGCATTACAATGGGTAGGCGGCTCCATAAACCAGAGAAGAAAGATACCTTGCAGGATTATGAGACAAATAAAAGAGAAAAAAACTGAAGAATAAAATAAATGACGTAGAAAAATTTTTTTTATTTTTATTTTACATACAATGCAAAACAAAGACAAAATATTAGATATGTATTTCTGGAAAACAATTCATAAATATTTCATTCAAGTATTTTTTACAAATGGATCAAAGTTAAGGTCTCCATGCATTTGATATACACGGTGTGATAAAAATATTTTAAATGCCCCCCCCAAAAAAAAAATAAAAAATAAAAAAATTTCATTGTTTATTGTTATAGGTAAGAAAGTCTTTCTCATAAGCAATGTAAATAGTGACTAGAGCACTAATTTATGTAAACAGTAACAAAACGTAACTCACATCATGATAATTTCATTTATCTGTGATAACATTTTATTACACTTGTACGTGGTTTGAAAACATATGGCGAGGGGGGGGGGAGAAGTACGTAAGGTGACACAAAATTATTGTTAATAATTACAACATTAGCATAATTGTACTGAATAAATTCAAAGCAAATATAATAAAATGAGAGAAAGAATTTGTCTGGACCGCAAACTGTCATGGCGTTAACGTTGCAATAAGAGGTCAATGCAATATAACAAGAGGCAGTTTTTCAGCAACCGTTTTAAAAATACTTCATGACAACAGACTACGTACTGAAAAGAAACCTATAAACACTTTAACGA
Organism: Sinotaia quadrata; assembly: GCA_028829895.1. Taxonomy (NCBI): domain Eukaryota; kingdom Metazoa; phylum Mollusca; class Gastropoda; order Architaenioglossa; family Viviparidae; genus Sinotaia; species Sinotaia quadrata. Next base: position 72,574,167 of record CM054182.1, read on the forward strand.
TATTTAAAGTACTGTGTAAGGAGTGCGAAGGAGAGAAAGACAGAGGAAAGGATGGGAGGATAACATCTCAGAGTGGACTGGACTGAAACTGAACAATAGAGTAAGATTAGCAGAGAACAGAATCGACTGGAAGAAACTGGTTGTCAGGTCATCAGTGGTGCCCAAACGGTCCACAAGACTAAGGGATAGATAGAAAACCAGAAAAGTTAAATTCGAATCTTTGAAATCTTAACCAGTTTGATCAAGAGAGCCGGCATTTTAAATTATTGCATTTAAGTAGATTTATCCTTACAATATTTAAAATCCCCATTTGGGTATTTTATAATAAAATAAATCTATAACATTCTTTCAAATTTGGATGACCTTCTGTATTCGCACTCCAATGAACGCAAGCCATTACTCTACTAATTGATTCTTCCAGTAAATAAATATTATTTCAGGCATTTCTGTCACACATGACCGAGTGTTTCGAAATCTACAAGTAAAAACAAAACAAAAACAAATTGCTTTACTGAGAAAACGCTGTCTGTTGACAGTGAAAGTGTACCAAAATAAAGTTCATTCACTTCTGTTTTCTTAGATGCCTTAGTGTTCTCACTTCTACACAACTGCAGTAGCCAGACAGAGAGTTTATATTAGCAGGAATCGATTACTGAGTAGCATAAGAAGTGTCGATCACAGCCAATGGGATGAGTTTATCAGTGCTAAGATATTATTCAGTCACTTTGATTGGCGGTTGGGGGTTGGGAAAAAGACAGCTAGAGCCACGTCCGTTCATTGCAGCAAAGGTAGTTATAGGCCTAGAGCCATGAGGGCGCATACTCTGTTCAGGACCCCATGTTTCTCTAAAGACACTAGGGTTTTGTTCTAGGTAAATCTTGAGTTTCACCTGCTGTCTTCACAACCAGCTGATGAATTCGAAACAAAGTGCGTCTTACAATAACAGGGTCGTTATTATGATTAGGTAACGAAATCTCAACATTTCTTTACTCTTTCTGTTTCGAATAGCTGCAATATATCTTCCTGTAAAACTATTTCCATTTCGTATTCTCTTTATTGCACGCTGTACACGAGAATTCATTTCCACGCTGCTTAACAAATATAGATTTGACACTTGTAGATGAGTCGTTGGTGACAGCAATGAAAGTACTGAAAGAAACAGATTCATCAGAGCACGCCATGTCACGAAAGACTTGCGGGAATGTCAGTGAACAGTATAGCCAGCCGAACGTCAATTTTAAAACTTCATTAACGGTACCGGTAAACAAACACATTATATCGCTATCACGATAGCAATTAATATTTCACCGTCTTTATCACCACTACCACGTGATTCTGCTTATACCATTAAATCTGCATTGATGGTATTATACTGGCTGCAGAAAACTAAAATCCCTAGTCACGTGGTAAAGTTCCTTTTCTTGGCTCTTATAAAGGAAATGTCAAGGCCACTGGATGTTGAAGAATCTCCATCTTGTTTTCATGTTACTAAAGCACACTCCGACAGAGATTAATGACGACGATTGTCGTAAAAAGTAAATAGCCGCCAGCAATTTGGATCACGACTGCAAGGGGTGAATGTCAAAGCGAAAAAATAGAAAGTGATGAAATATATCAATAACAAAATAGTTTAAAAAAAGAATAATGATAATTTATCAAAGTGCCTTTTGATAGAATAGACACACATTGTGCGATGGTTATAGACATGTAGACCACACACTGACAGACAGACAGACAGACAGACAGATCGCACTAGGACTGACTGTTAATAGGAAAGGAAGAAGAGACCATAAATTAAGTGTCGTGTGACTGAAGACAGTTGAGGAAAAACAGAGAAAGCTTAAGTGATGATAAGGTTATAAAACTGGCTAAAATGGACAAGCTCCTTGTATATATTTAGTTTTAAAAAGAAAGTTACATGTTTGACCGCGCAATTATGAGAGTGGTAAATTACAATTGACTTCTCTAAATTATTGTATTTCTTATCTATAGAACGCTATGTAAAATATTTATAGCATTGTTAAATTATTGCATGATTAATGTATTTTTCTCACAGAAGCTAAGCGGCATTAGCTATGATTGCATTTTTGTAGAAATGAACGAGATAACATAAAGACATGTAGGCCTATTCACTATGTTCACTCTTGTTAAACCATTTGTAGCCAGTGGCACTAACAGAGAGATAAATGATTGTTTAATAAATATTACTGTGAACTGCTTGCTAATTATATTATAATAGAGAAATTATACAATTTTAGAATGGAATCATTATTCTCCATTTCTAAATATTTTATTGACTTTGTATTGTAAGTTAGAATGTAGCTAACGAGTAATGACTTTGAATTGTAAGTTAGAATGTAGCTAACGAGTAATGACTTTGTAAAGAGTAGTCTATCGCTGTCGCCACAAAGTCCAAATGATTATTCGCTGTAATAGGATGCTATAGGAAATGTTATTCGTTACAGCCGGTTCAGAGCCTAAACTACGACTGACATAGGGGTCTCTGAGGACGAGGCCTAGAGTACCTATCTGATGTTGAGTTGGCCATCTTGGAAGACAACTGCAGCGTGACATCACTACTGTTGGAGCAGAGTGAGCTGTCGCAGATCTTCGGGAGACTTTAGCCAAGTGTGCTCTCTTCAATAAATAAACAGATCAAACCTAACAAACAAAACACAATAATCAGGCAGGGCGGGATAGATGAACTCTCGAAATTTTCGCAAACAAATTAATGTCTTTTGATTACAATTTTTGTTATTAAATGTTATTTGTTATCTCCACCTATGTTACATAATTTGTTGTAATATTGACTGATGGAAGCAAGTATGGGGGCATGAGCCGGAGAAATAAAATCATAATCTTAACTAATAAATAAAGAGGGAGATAACGCTACTAGCTTGGGCACGTCAGCTGATTTATCTGTCTTTGTGTCATTGAATAACAGTCCGAATCTTTGGCATATTCGTGGCAGATAGGTCAGTTCATCTGGCTGTCGCTAATACTAGAAGATAATCGATAACCAATATTGATATTTGGGGAATCTAATATAGGACAGGGTCATTAAACATAACCGGACACGTGACAGACATTATTCCCAGAAAAATATAATCAGGGAACAAATGCTAAGTTTCCAATTTATTCATCTTTAACTCCATTATCTTACATTCAAACCTGAACTTACAGTTTCCTGCAACAGTATATATTGGCTGTATACATTCATTCAGCATAATAAACACGGCATATCAATTTTATGAGTGCATTCACTCGAAACGTTGTCAATTGTTTAGCATTTTATATACTAGCATCTTAGTTAAAATATGTGTAGAAATAATAGTCTACTAACATAATACTTCTCTAAATAAAAAATATCAATATCAAAATATTTCTAAGTTCATTCTCTCCCAGTCACTTAACTCACCATTAAATCTAATGGCTGCCCTTCATGATTGAACTTCTTGCTACTCCAAATTAAGTAATGAGACAATAGATTTCTTTAAAGCTTGTAATTTGATTTCAATCTATTGGCTGGTCTTATTCTTGTAAATATTAACCATTGGATAATAAAAACTACTCATTCAATTGGAAATGGATTGGATTGCATCAGCAATTTCTAGCATTTTCTCAACTCGAGTTGTTTACTCCAACTCTGACACAAAATGCCATCATAAGGAGTGCCCAAGATATGGTCACTTCACAATTTAATAATTCATATAACAATTAAGTCTAGAAATAGGGGGCAGGCAAATTTATTCCACCACAATATCATAAACAGGACTATGTGTATGTGTGTGTGTGTGTGTGTGTGTGTGTGTGTGTGTGTGTGTGTGTGAAATGCTTATGTTTAATTTAGTAGCGCTACAAGTCAAACTGAATCAATTTAATCTAACTGGCAGCACGATGATACGCAAAAGCAGTCGTACGTCAGCATCTCATACGTAATTCATCACATAAAGTGACAACATGACGCTGAGCACAAATTACAGGTGTAAGGGAGAGGGTGGAGGGTTGTCATAAACAGTCATGGATAATACAGAGAGATAACTTGCTGCATTTTCAGCCAACTTTTGTGTGTGACTAAACTAATCAGCTCCAATTATCACCCTTTCTTCTTCGATCTTTAACGCTCTACGTGCCCCGATACCAAAAAGGAAAAATAGAAAAAAAGTAATTGAGTTAGTTGTAGTCAAGTGATGAAGATACAAATGGGCGTCAAACCATACGCCCCGAGTCTAAAGTGAAAAGTTGTGCATCTCCAGTTATTCCTTGTCACATGACGCTTGGATGATGCGGTGGATAGGAAGGGGTGTTTGTGATGGAGAGGGGTTGAGTGAGAAGTAAAGGAGAAGATCTTCTACATTAGGTACTAACAAACGGGTCCAACAGCTTTCCTGGGAGCGCAGGAAAAAGACTTTTTAGTTCTGAAGGAGGGTGGCTTGGCAATTCAGTGAATTCCTTCCACGTCTGAGCGATACTAAATTGCACAGTTGCCAATTAGAGTAAATTAAAATATAAACAAAACTTAAATGTAATAACGAAAATAATAACGAGTGTTCAGTCACTACCGACAGGGGCATTTAGAGTGGACAATCATGATTGTTTCTATTTATCTATCTATCTATCTATCTATCTATCTATCTATCTATCTATCTATCTATCTATCTATCTATCTATCTATCTATCTATCTATCTATCTATCTATCTATCTATCTATCTATCTATCTATCTATCTATCTATCTATCTATCTATCTATCTATCTATCTATCTGTCTGTCTGTCTGTCTGTCTATCTGCCTGCCTTCCTGCCTGTCTGGCCTATCTATATTTCTATCTATCTATCTTACAGGACCCTAGTTGAGGACATTCGATCTATTTTCCTTTCCTGTTGATCAGTTGGAATGGGAAATAAATCATTCATCTGTATTGCTCTCCTGGTGACTCGAGTCAAAGCGATTTTAAGCGAGATTCAATGAGATATGAAACCACCAACAATGCTGTTAGATCTCTGTCTGAAATACCCACACAAGACGTAATTGATAAGAATAATCACGCGCCAAAAATAAACGTGAAATAAATGAGCTTAACGATTGGAAAAATGAATTATCAGGTGAATGCTAGGTAGATTTATCACGGCAATCTTGATTAAAATCATTTTTCAAGTTTTACTACTAAACTGTGTTCAGACTTAGAATACAAAGCAAAACTGTAATTTACTTTATTTTGAAATCGAACACAAAATTTGAAAAATCAATTTATTTCAATTAACGACTTGCTGACATTTAAAAGAGAGATGTGTGTAAGTAAACGGCGATTATCTCTACCAACCCCCTCTTCAAGGTCAAGGCGGGCTTGGATTAAATCCATGTATAACACAACTTCAAAATCAAATATTAAATTTGGAGAATATGAACAAACACGGATATAATTTAGTATTAATTTTATGATTACAAGAATTACAGACAATACAGACTCTGCAAATAAGCACACCACATTAATGAGGAATTTAATAATTAATGTACAACTGACAGACGAATAAAATGCAGTCGTCAGCACTAAACTTTTTGCTGCTAAAGACGTGAGCTGTATACGTCACAGACTATGTAACAACTAATCGCTAGCACAAGTTGACTGGGAGGAGAGGGAGGGGGTTATCGATTGTTAAAAAAAATATGGTCATTAAAAGGGTTAGAATATGTTGTTAAAATTACAGAACATGGCTGTAGGTTAACAGGAGTTAAACAGTTTGTCGTCTCTGTAACATGTCTTATAAAATGTCTCTTGATTTTGGTAGTAGAGTCATACTTCGAACTTTACACGTGAGAAAATTACATGTATTTATTAAGTGAGCGTGTATTCTTGTATTGGTAGTAGAGTCATACTTCGAACTTTACAAGTGAGAAAATTACATGTATTTATTTAAGTGAGTGTGTATTCTTGTCTTCACTTTGAGAACAAGTTCAAAGATTAGTTAAGCGTTTTGATGGCTTCGCCTGAGGATTGTAGGGTTTGTTAAATCAGTTATGTTGTAGATTGACTAAAAGACACCCGTCGTTTGGTGAGATCAGCTGCTGAATGTGTTTTTATTTTAATTTGCTATTTGTTGGATATCATTATGCCAATCATATTATCTTTCTCATGTACTTAGCATGAAAATATGTTGGTTTATTTTTGTAAAACACATTTTAGTGAATTTTCAATCGTTACAATTCACCTGCAGTCCTATTCATTTGATTTGGTGGATTTCATTAAATCCCCAATCAGATTAGCTTTCTCATATACTGTGATGGAAAATATTTCTTTGTAAATTATGTTTTAGTAAATGTTAAATCATTACTAGTTTTCCCTCTTTAGCTCTGTCAATAATTTTAGTTTTACACAACATCGCAAGATCGTCGAATCCTTGAAAAGGCAACATATAATTGACCTTGGCTAAAAAGAGGTTCAGGGAACTGTATTCCATTTATGAATGGACTGTGCTCTAAATATATTCAGAAATGTCAAAATGACATAAGAATGCTTGATCTAGTGGGTAAACCCTGTTGAGCACAAATGTAGTCAGAGATTTGAGTCATAATTTGAAACGAGGTAAACCCGATTGAGCTATGGTGTACAACAATGATGTTTGTGCATGTTAGCTTCCTACTGATCCTCTGCGCATATCAGATTCAGAACCAGTGGGAGACCTAACACTCTTTATAGTAGAATATATTTTAAATCTGAACTGTATTGCCTATAATTTGATGCCTGTAGTATAGTATATCTGTGTCACCAACTCCACTTAGTGTATACTATTCTTATTTCCTAACAAATTTAGTGAAACAGCCGCGCCATAGTGAAAATGAAACATGTGTGGTCAGCCACTTTCTTCCGCAACCAATATAGACATTGAATGGGTGTTATTTACCTCAGTGATGCTGCTATTGACCTCAGTGATGCTATTATTTACCTCAGTTATGCTGCTATTGACCTCAGTAAAGCTGCTATTGACCTCAGTAATGCTATTATTGACCTCAGGAAAACTGCTATTGACCTTAGTAATGTTGCTATTGTCCTCAGTAATGCTGCTATTGACCTTAGTTCTATTATTTACCTCGATTATGCTGCTATTGTCCTCAGTAATGTTGCTATTGACCTCAGGAAAACTGCTATTGACCTTAGTAATGTTGCTATTGACCTCAGTAATGCTGCTATTGACCTCAGTAATGCTGCTATTGACTTCAGGAAAACTGCTATTGACCTCAGTAATGCTGCTATTGACTTCTATTATTTACCTCAGTAATGTTGCTATTGTGACCGCAGTAATTTTGCTATTGACCTCAGTAATGCTGCTATTGACTTCAGGAAAAACTGCTATTGACCTTAGTAATGTTGCTATTGACCTGAGTTCTATTATTTACCTCGGTTATGCTGCTATTGACCTCAGTTCTGCGTCAATAGAAAACCATGCAATCTCATATTCCTAGATAAATCGATGCACAATAAATCAAAAGATGTCCGAATGTGCCTTTATAGACTCAAAAGCCTCTTGCGAAGTCAAAGTTCTTAGTAAGAAATCTAGTTTAATGTCTGAAGTTCATTGTCCGAAATCTTCATTCTAATTTAAGATCAAAAGTCTTTAAAATCAATTATGAAATGAAAACAAAAATTACCCAGAGAAATAAACAGCAGCTGTCTGTCAACATATAACAAATTACCCCAGCAAACATAAAATAACAACAAAAAAATAAGGAAATAAAAGATGTGTCAAGATCCTGCTAAAGACATTAATTAATTCCTGATTAAACTGCTCCTTAGCAGAACGTAATCCTGCCTTTCGATGAGTTAACTTACAAACTCACCCGATGAAGGCATACAGTTAAACAGGAAATAAACTGTTCCAAAGCACGTAAAAATAAGTTCAACCGATGTAATCATTAAGTCGACGTGTTACGTAAACTCCATTGTGCTTGCCTTTAATTTGTCCAACCCACTGAGAACAATGTCAGACAAGGCTAACGCATCGCTATCTAGAAATTAGAGCCTGAGAAAGGTTTAAATTATGGAGAGACCGGAACACTTTAGCTCGACGGTTTTGAACAATTTTCGGCGATCATTGTGACATTATCTGTCATGACCACAATGGCCTTAGTATCGAAATCCACTTTAGAAAAAAGAAAAGAAAGAAAGAAAAAGGAGACAACAAAGTTATCACAACAGTTTTAAATATTAGTTTTGCGCGTTTTCCTTTTCTTCCTTTTGAAGATTTATTCATTTTTAATGTGGCTTTCCAGGTGTCGCGTGAATGTCATATTCCAGGGAGTACCGGCCCCTACCTGATTACTTGCACTTCAAAGAAACTCATTAAATGGGCAAAAAATATCATTCCGATCACTATTGATCCCCACCCACCCCTAAATACACACACGTACGACACACACATGCATAGAAAACACTTCCCAATCATAATGAGGCAAAGAGAGAGACAGAGAGCGGAGAAATCTATTAAATCCATTAGACCATCTAACACATAAATGTTGAAGTAATTAATTTTCAGAGTCACTAGATAATTTTGACGTAGGCGAGAAATATAATGTGTAAATGTTGACGTAATTATTTTTCAGAGTCACTGGATAATTTTGACGTATGCAAGAAATATAAAGTGTAAATGTTGACGTAATTATTTTCCAGTCACTTGTTAACGTATATTTCTCACTGATTACTTCATAAATGGCAATGACCGTGAGGCGTACATATTGACGTCACATTTTAACTGGTAACTCAATAACATTGACTGGCAATAAATGTAAGGCGTAGATTTTGATGTACAATTTTAAACGACCAATCGATAATTATGGCGCATGCAATGACTGTAAAACGTCCACTTTGATGCAGTGCTTTTAATGATCGCAGGATGGTTTCAAGAATCTACAAATGCACTATACTCGGCTTTTTCCTTCTTTTCACGCACGACAAAGCCCATAGCTTTCCTTGCACGATCAATCAATTGCGTAGCTTTTAACCAGCATGTAGTCGAGTAGTTATTCATCCACATCCATTTTCCAAACTCTCACTCCACGCATTCCCGTAGCTTTTCACTGCCAGACCCCGTTACCTTGACCTTCACTGCCAGATCTCATTACTTGACACTTAATGCCAGATCCATTTATTGATCTTCACTGTCAGTTATTTGACATATACTGTAAGACCCCATTGCTTGACACTTACTGTCAGGCCCTATTGCTTGACACACTGTCAGACTCATTTTGACACTGCCATATCTCATTATTTGACACTCACTGTCAGACCTCATTTCATGACACTCACTACCAGACCCCATTACTTTTCGCTCACTACCAGGCCTCATTTCTTGACACTCACTGTCAGACATATTTACTTGACACTTAGCAGTCAGACACATTTACTTGACACTCAATGATAAACCTTATCACTGGACATGAACTGCTAGACCACATTACAGTTTGTTTGCTCATTGCCAGACACCATTACATTTCGCTCACTGCCAGATCCCATTATGTAATCCTCACTATCAGACCTAATTAATTTTTGCTCACTGCCAGACCTAACTACTTTTCGCTAACTGCCAGACCCCATTTCTTAACACTCATTGCCAAACCTATTACTTTTCGCTCATTGTCAGATTCCATGGTAAGTTAACTGACAGGTTGATAGAGAATGGACTAGAAGTATTTCGTGTATTATGCTACTGATATGTTATACTTGTGTTTTAATAAGATGTATTATGTGAGTAGACTATTATTTCTACAAATGTTTGAACTAAGCTGTTCGTATATAGTGTGCAAGATACTTGACATTGTTTTAATATGCTGTATTTATTATACTGTATGCATGTATCAGGCTAATAAATACCATTGCAGGAAATTGCAATTTGAGACTGGAATGTAAGAAAGAATGGAATTATAAAATGATAAACTGGAACTTAGCATTACTCCCTGATTATATTTTTCAGGTACAGCAGTCTTTTTTACTTCCTTTCCTTGTGTGATTTGAATCCTGGTTACTGTTTGTGAACCGCTGCAACTGACCATGGTAAAGGCGGGGAGTAGTGTGTAAGTGTGAGACACACTACACCCTTTTGATGTATGGTGGCAAGATATACTGATTACATGAACAATTCCTGGTGAAGAAAAGTTACCACAAATAACTACAATTGTTATTCTGCTTTAAGGACCTGACATGGTGAAGAGGTACTCAAAGTGAGACACTGTTGCAAAAGCATCTGAAAAAAGACAATTGTGTTTTTGTCCTTACAAATGTATGTAGAAAATATTATTGCTTATCTCAAAAATAACTCCATATTTCCTGTAGGCCCATATTTCCTACCTAACAATGGATACTGAATTTGGCCTACTACACAAACGAAGCCATATGATACACATTTTGTGAGTATGTGCGTGTGTGTGTGTCTGTGTGTATGAGCATTCTCTCAGAATGACTTTACAAGCTTACTTTTCATCATCCAACCAGCAGTTCCTTTCACATTACACAGAGAGATTATCATAACTGCATTTCAAATCTACTTCTGGGGTTAAATTGCTTGCAGGAAATTTGAGAATGTATTTTGATAAAACAAAACCTGTCCTTATGTATTGTTGTTGATTATCAACAAAAGCTTTTGCCATCAACCATGTCGTAAAGAGTTTTTGGTCATTATAATCAGATGTAGATTAGAAATAGAACAAAGTGAATGGAAGGGTAGGTGAGGTCAATTAAAAAATTTCTATGGAAATAAAATAATAACAAAATAAAATAACTTCTGTAAAATAAAAAGCTGATCCTTAATACATAAGTTTAGAGAAAAAGAAATTTAAAATCTAAAGCATAAATACAGCAGGAAGAAAAGAAAAGGAACCTTACAAAAGTAGTGTCGCTTGCCTGCATTTCACGGATGCTTTGCTTCCATCTGCTTTGTACATTTTAACAGCAAAGCTCATATTAGATTCGTACATCTCTCTCTCTCTCTCTCTCTCTCTCTCTCTCTCTCTCTCTCTCTCTTTTGTTCTCTGATTTGAACTATCCTGTGATTTGTATTGACACTATTTCTTGAATTGTATTTTAGGATATCGGAATGTATAGATATAAAATTATTTGAATGTGGTTTATAACAATTAATGTTTTTCATTGTATTTGTTATATGTATATTTGATTGTTGATTTAATACATTTATTGACCTTTCTACACATAATGATAACCTTGTGTTGGAGAAGAAAGTCGGTGATGGGGGCTTGCTAAATATAGATTAAAGACGGATTTGTCTTCTCCTTTAGTAAGACATTTTCCACCTACGGAAATATTGTGTGACGGTAAATGTTTCTTTAATGTTTCGGAAGAGAAAAAGGTTTACAGTGCCCGAATACCCACCAAGTGGGAGAGATGGGTGGTGTCTTCTGGGGAATTATTAATAACATAAATTAAGATTCTCATCACTTGCAATTAGTAATGATTAATTAATTAACAATAATCATAACTATTATAGGTGGCGTTGGCATCACACTATCTATCTATCTATCTATCTATCTATCTATCTATCTATCTATCTATCTATCTATCTATCTATCTATCTATCTATCTATCCATCGATCCGACCGACTGTTCATCCATCCGTCTGTCCGTCTGTCTGTCTGTTTGTCTATCCATCTATAACACAAAGATGAGCATTGAATTAAAAACAAAACACCATTAACGCACAAATCTCTAGAGTGACGAGCATTGTTATTTAATCAGTAACTGAATTAGTTATAAATGATTTCTAAACATAAACACCTCACATTTACACGCGCAATCACAAAGTACACAAATAACACTGCCAAGAAAAACAGTTTACATATATTCGCCATTAACACCACTCGGAAGCACACTCTCTTCTGGAGAACATTTTCAAGCTGTAGGTACGCATGCCGCAAGGAAGACGCACACGCGTATGCACATTGCCGTGTCCGACCACTATGGAGCTCCTTACTTATCTAGTTCGTCATCAGAACGCAGGGTGGCCAGGCATTATTTGGTTCAGGCTATTCGGGTCTCAAAGCACGGGCGGTATTATCAGGAATGGGACAGACGTGTAAGGTTTGGAGATGGTGAAGATGGCGCAAGACGATGATGCAAAAAGGTCGCGCAGGGCATGCAGCAGCCTGCACGCTTAACGGCGGGTGTGAAGATGGTGTTCATATTCTTCTTGCGTGTGGAGTGGCGTGGCAAATGGGGATCTGGTCAAACAAATATATCCCTCCAACTCTCCCACCCTCAGTGGCGAAAGAGATAGCATAAGTAATTATGTTGACGTAACAGAGCGCTGATTTTGTAACTGATTTTATTGACGTCAGAGTGTTCAGCAATTTACACTAGCGACAGATAGAATGCTCTGCACAGCTCCTAGAAAGTGTTGAAGACATACGAAAACTTAATATATCTAAACACAGGTGTGAATCCTCACCGATATTTTGCAACATAAAGCAGATAAAGGTATTTTTAAAATGAAGCATATAAATGTTTTCCATTGACGAGTGACAGTTTGAATAAATAGGCGAGGTAGTTTGAATAAAGATTATCATAAGTGACAATTTGCATAACAGTAAAAGTGACTGTCTGAGTAAACAATAACAGACATGACAGTTTGAATAAACCATAACAACAGTGATGGTTTAAAGAACAACAGACTGTTGGAATAAACAATGACAAACTTGACACTTCCATAATTCCTGTTAACAAAAAAAGAATGCTTTTGCTGCTAATGTTCTTGAAAAAATAATGATCAAGGTCTTCTTGCTGTCTCAGCTCAAACGTCAACACTTTCCATGTAGATGGACCTTAATGCACAAATGAACGTAACTATGGTCATGAAGTGAAAGTACCGTGATTTCTGCCAGTCACATTTTGAACTCGCTACCTTTCACCCTTGACATGCACTAGATTCTCTTTGGCTTTAAATGTGTATATCGGTTTGGTGTTTATGTTTTCTTGAGATTTATTTCCCTTTCGATTCACCATGTAGTTAAAGAGCATGTTTTGAGTTTTCCTGCAGTTACTGAGATTGTCTGGTTCTTTGTAGTTACCGAACTGGTGTTTGTTTTTCTGTACTGTTATTACTGCATTGTCTTTGGTTCTTTGTTATTTTAGTTCTTTGTGCTCGTTATTTTGTATAGTCTTTGGTTCTTAGTTATTTTAGTTGTTTGTGTTTGTTATTTTGTATATTTAGTCTTTGGTTCTTTGTACAGTTATGGCACTTGTGCTTGGTATTTCGAGTAGTAATTCTTATTGTTGTTGGTTCTTTGTATATTTACTACGATTGTCCTTATATATACGATTGTCCTTAATACTTTTGTACAGCTACTGAGATTGTCATTCATTCTTAGTATAGTTACTAGATTGTTTTAGATTCTTAGTATACTTACTAGATTCTTTTTGACTCTTAGCAGAGTTACTAGATTGTTTTTGATTCTGAGTATAGTTATCAGATTGTTTTCTATTATTAGCATGATTACTAGATTATTTTTTATTTTTAGTACAGATACTAGATGCTTTTAGGTTCTTTATATAGTTATTAGATTGTGTTTTATACTTAGCATAGTTACTAGATTGTTTTTGATTCGTAGCATAGTTACAAGATTGTTTTTGATTTTTAGTATAGTTATTAGATTGATTTAGGTACTTTAGCATAGTTACTAGGTTTTAGGTTCCTTGTGTAGTTAGTTGAGATTGTCTTTGGTTCTCTGAATAGTAACCCCGATTGTCTTTGGTTTTGTATAGTTGTTAAGCTTGTATATTTAATAATTGAATACAATTTGGCTTCAGAACGCATACAAATCCCATTTCTGACATTAGACAATTGAGACATTATACAGTAATATAACAGAATAAACTTCAGAACGTTTATGGATTTAATAACAAGCAAAGAAAACACATTTCCGGCTACTGGAAAGAATTTATTTACGTTGATTCGCACGCGAATAGCGAAGAGAAATCCATGGATATTTCAACAGAGAAAAATTCTGGTTTTATATTTTTTTCCTACTTGCCGAAGTTGTGTCTGGTGAGTGGTTTTCGTGATGGTTTGGCAGGTCAGCGTCGCGGCGGGTGAGTGATGGCCATGTCTTATACATTTCTACCGGTCAGAAGTCTGTAAGAACTGCACTGCAGTGTGGTGTAAACAATCCTGCGGCATGGCAGTGCAGTCTTGGTGCAGTGAGCAATTTACGTTAACTACGGTGCTGTATAGAGTGATGCATATGGTGCAGCACAGGACGGCGAATCAACACAAAAGGAATATTTCTTTACAAGTTTTGTTGTTAGAGTGAGAGTAAGTGCCTAACACTTGGCACACTCAATCACGTCGCATGAAAGCCAGAACATAAAACGGGGGCGTAGAGAAGACATGCTATTATATTCAACGGACCAAAAACAATATGACATAATTAGATACATATACTTTTATTATAAGGTAGAATTAAGTATGACTATTTTTTTCGGTAGGATTTTGTCTGCCGAATGGTATTTTAGCAGTTCCGGTCTTGGTAATTGTTTTTGGTGTCTGTGAGACGATAGTGGGTTGTTGTGTTTTGCTGTATTATACTAATGCATGCATATGAAGACTGGCTAAATGTCAAACATTCAAAGCGAAGAATAAATGTGTAGGAATCTATTTTTAAATGTTCACTTTTAAGGATAGTCGTGTGGTGGTAATGATACGGGGAAAGGGGTACTGCCAGCAGCATGGAAACCTAAACAAGACCATCAACAGCGGTCGTGCTGCTTCATTTGAGTGCACCTGGGTATCCTTGCCAACAGGATTTTCCCATTTCCCTCTGTACTGGCAGAAAAAACTGGGAACCAAACGAAACCAATGTCTACTCGAAAACTAACACCATACAATACTAGTTAGTGGTTCGTCGTCGTCATCATCATCATCATCATCATCATCACCGTCGTCGTCGTCACCACCACCACCATCTTCTTATAATTATTAGCAAAATTAGTCACGTTATCTCTCTCGTCATCATTGTCGTCATAAGGACATTTTTTCCTTTACTTTTCTTACTTCGATGTCCACCTGAAGAAAAGCAAGACTTGCTACTTGTTTTTTGGCTTCAGTGGGCAGTACTCGAGCATTGGATCCTAATCAAGAGTTGAGAGCGTAGGCACGCGCGCGCGCGCGGAACGTTGTGGCAACATTCTACACCAGCAGCAATAGAAACAGAACGCACAGTCATCAACTCCTCGCGTGACAGTATCCTCTCTTGCATCGGATTTGAGCTCCGTGATAACGAATGTAAAACTGCTTTCTTCTTTGAGATGTTCCACTCCGGACATTGATTCTGGTCATCGAGATTTGGTGAGCTGTACGAGTGAACACTTTAACTTTGGTTTTTTGTACTATCTATCTATCTATCTATCTATCTATCTATCTATCTATCTATCTATCTATCTATCTATCTATCTATCTATCTATCTATCTATCTATCTATCTATCTATCTATCTATCTATCTATCTATCTATCTATCTATCTATCTATCTATCTATCTATCTATCTATCTATCTATCTATCTATCAAATAAAATCTACTATACATTAAGAACTTTTGTTTAATACGGTTACACATTTTGGTATTAAAGTGAATAGGCCTAATTTGAAAGCAGAGATTTTCTTTTGCAATAAATAATATTTTGTTTTTGCGTTCATAATACAATATTATAGCAAAACAATTAATTTGTATCCACAATGCTTACATTACTTTTATATATTGTTTAAATAACGAACACAAATAAAAAAATCAAAAATAAATTTCGCGATACGTATACATTTAACCGAATAATGTGGAAAACGAACACAAACGATATTCGTGATAAAAAAAAAATCTATAGCAAAATAATATCTCTACGCACTGCTAGGAAAGTCTTACGTAATTTCCATAGCAACGCTTTATTGAAATTTGACCTAACTTGTTCTAGGACTGTTATGAAGTTTGGCGTAATTTATCAAAGAACTATTACGGAAGTCAAACATAATCTTTACTTGCGCTTCTTTAGAAATTTGAAGTAAAGTCTGTTAGCACTACTATGGAAGCTTGATATAACTTATACCGTCACTAGTTGAAAATTTGATATTACCTTCGCTGGACGCTACATTGAGTGAGTGATGCAATATTTACAAACATTAATATAATGTAGATTTAATATCATCTCTACCAGTCATTGCATGGAAATTTGGTGTGACATCTATCAGCATTGCTATAGATGATTAATGAAATCCCTACTAACATTAGTCTAGAAATATGGCGTAATTTCTACTAGCATTGCTATGAGCGTTTGCTGTAACCTCTCCCAGCACTATTGTAGAAGTTTGATGTCATCTCTACTAGCATTGCTATGGACATATAAAGACCTCTAACAGCTTTGCTAAGTTTGATGCAATCTTATACTAGCGTACTTGAAAGTTCGGTATATTCTCCAACAACACTACTCGAAAGTTTGGCGTATTCTCCAACAACACTACTTGAAAGTTAGGTGTATTCTCCAACAACACTACTTGAAAGTTAGGTGTATTCTCCAACAACACTACTTGAAAGTTTGGTGTATTCTCCAACAACACTACTTGAAAGTTTGGTGTATTCTCCAACAACACTACTTGAAAGTTTGGTGTATTCTTCAACAACACTACTTGAAATTTTGGTGTATTCTTTACCAGCATTTGAACGCTTGATGTAAATTTTGCTTGTACTACTATGGAATTTAGACGTAACCTCACTGGGCGCTAGAATGAATGTGACGTGCTGAAGTGCGACTTATCTAGATTTTACTAGCATTGATATAGAAATTATGTGACGTCATCTCTACTAGAACTGATGAATAAGTATGGTATGCTTCCAAATATACTTATATAGAAGTTTGATTTAATGTGTTTTACGTGTTTTACAGAAATCTGAAGTATTTTTTTTTCTGTCTTACCATAGGTCATAATCATAATTAATTCAAAGTTAGGATTTTATAAATATGCATTTAGAATTTAAAAATATTTATATAAAATAATATAGCACAAAGCAATGCTAGTATTACAAATCTTCGTTCCTAAATTCAAGAAAAACCAGCCAAGCAGAAAATGCAAGGTTAATTCAAGCAGCAGTTGTTTCGGAATACGCTGGCAATACGACCTACCAACTATACTGACACTATACTTCAAGACCGGAGAGGTCCAAGGGAAACTGGTGGTAAAACTGTTGCTGCCTTTTTCTATAAAAAAAGTCATGTTTTCCATTGTTCACCACTGAACTGCTAATAGAGACAATCATACTTGACGCTTGTGCTGACATTTTTTTTTTGTTTTTAAATTCGAAGGATACCACAGCAACGAGCGCGAGCGAAAAGAATGAAGCCCAGACACAATGTCCCTTCAAAAAATAACCCCATCAAACACTTGACCTTTAGAATAGAGATCAATAGCTTGCCGACGAAACAGCCCGATTGAATGTACTTCCAAATTATCTCTAAGCGTTAATTAACTATACCTTAGAACTGCAGCAGACATTCGTGAAGGAATTAAAGCAGATGTGATCATAAACAGGGGAGATTATAAACCTAATACGCGATCGAGAAGTCTCTCTGTTCTACGAT
This sequence comes from Sinotaia quadrata, assembly GCA_028829895.1. Classification (NCBI taxonomy): domain Eukaryota; kingdom Metazoa; phylum Mollusca; class Gastropoda; order Architaenioglossa; family Viviparidae; genus Sinotaia; species Sinotaia quadrata. The sequence goes on from CM054182.1 coordinate 72,591,786, forward strand.
TCAAGGAAGTACCAACTTACTCGTGAGTCGTGTGAGTAATTCTGTTCTACGATTCAAGGAAGTACCAACTTACTCGTGAGTCGTGTGAGTAATTCTGTTCTACGATTCAAGGAAGTACCAACTTACTCGTGAGTCGTGTGAGTAATTCTGTTTTACGATTCAAGGAAGTACCAACTTACTCGTGAGTTGTGTGAGTAATTCTGTTTTACGATTCAAGGAAGTACCAACTTACTCGTGAGTTGTGTGAGTAATTCTGTTTTTGTTTTGTTGGCACGATTTTACATATCGACTAGCGGAGAGTCGCCGCAATTTACTGAAGCGCAAGTTTTATGACACAGATCTTTGTCTTTTACATGCAAAACATAATTCTAAAGTGGATATTTGGGCAAATACCAAGTGTAATAAAAGGGCCGGGAAAAAACAAACAAACTTGATTTGCAGTGTATGCTGGCGGAGCATGACTTCTTGGAAGCACTACTGCTTTCCGTTAGAGGAATAATTACTTCCTTTGTAATGGAGGTCAATTTCCGACTATCCTCTATTCTAACTGTCAAAGATGAATTTCGGAGATCCCAGTCCACGGCTGCCGCCATGACTTCAAATTTTTTTGCTTATATTTTTGCGTTTACGAAAATGGTGTCTTTGAAGACGACAATACACGATTCTTAACCTTGGCAAATGAAGCTGTTAATTTCTTTATTTAGAATTTATCTAATCAAAATTGACTGACGCACTTCGCACATAGTGGTACAGTTTAAGGTAGGTATTAAATATATTTTTGTAATTTTGTATTTTTTCTTTGTGTAGTCTAGTCGAGAATTATTGTGTTTAGGACCCCTTCTCGTAGTACGTCCATTGTTGGACGGAATGTTTTGATCTAATTTTTCCTGCCGGTATTCCGATTTCTTGGGGTTATATAGACTAGTGTTTTGCATGAAAGCTAATTTATACAACCTTTATTTGATGGTCTGTTCGGTTTCTGACAAAGATTGTCATGACTCATGTTACGTCACTTTGGCACTTTAGGCCACGCTATTCTGGCCTACAATGCTTCATTCGACTTGATTGGTCTGGCTAGTTTTGTTTAGACAGTTTGCTTGGGACTCGTTTTGTCTGGACTGTTTGCTTTAGATTAGTTGTGGTTGGATTGTTTCCTGGGATTGGTCTTGTCTGGACTGCATTTCCTTGGGTTAAGGTTTGTTGGACTGAGTCCTTGGATTAATTTTTGTTCGGAATATGCGTCCTTGGATTAATTTTTGTTTGGACTATGTGTCCTTGGATTAATTTTTGTTTGGACTATGTGTCCTTGGATTAATTTTTGTTTGGACTGTGTTTGAGTGGATATTTTTGCTTCTGGATATGTTCGCTAGGATTATTTTTATTTGGAATATTTTGAGGGGTTAGATGTAAAAGTATACTAAATTAGAATAAGATTTTCTCACTATAGAAAAAACGCTTTATATGTAAAGTTGAATGTAAGAATAAACGTCTACTGCAGACCTTCAGTAAAGCTAATTTTAAACTACTATTTCGATTTTAAAAATCAATTAAATAATTTTCAATTCGCTCGGCCGTATGTTTGAGATTTTTGTAAATTATTTATGTCATTTTAGCAGGTGAAGATTAAAAAAACAACAATAATATTTTTTACTCGAATGTTGAGGATAGATATACTAGGCACAGGCATTTCGCGGCGAGATAAAACAATATGCTATATTTATACTGTGTGGCGAGTTAAAACAATATGCTATATTTATACTGTGTGGCGAGTTAAAACAATATGCTATATTTATACTGTGTGGCGAGTTAAAACAATATGCTATATTTATACTGTGTGGCGAGTTAAAACAATATGCTATATTTATACTGTGTGGCGAGTTAAAACAATATGCTATATTAAACTGGTGCCTGGGTGGCAGAGATTGAAATTAACATAATTATGCATGCGTACGTTTGTCTTCTCTTTATTGTAACAGATGTTATAATTTGATCCAACTTTCACTTGGACGTTATATGTTCTGATCTGTTGGACAGTGCCAACGTCATGAGTGAATATTTATGCATGCTGATCCGTTGGACAGTGCTTGCAAGCAAATTAACAACATTTTATTTTCTTGAAGTGAGCATTATTTCCGTGTTTCGACTTCCTGTTTAATTTAAATTAATACCGTTAACTAGCGTTCATTCTTTACCATTTCTTAGCGTGTTTTAATAATACTTCATCACGTAATCGTGATTTAATATTTTTCGTTTGTTTAGTTTTCCAGAAAATTAGTGTTGGAAATGATAAACATGTCTGTGTTCGTTTGCTTTAAAAAAATCTTTTATACTATTTCCTTTATGTAAAAATATCTCAGTGTGTTTTAATTCTAGAATGGAAATATAAATGGTACCTTTTGCTAGAGATTGGTGTAGAAGTAAAGAAAAATTTCAACATATTATATTTTGCAAAAATAACAATAAAGCAAATTGTAATGTTTCACTCAACGACTGTGTTTTTCGATTTTTTTTTAACTGACAGGAAATAAGCCCGATCAGTTGACATGGAGCCTACGGCAGACTTAATCTTTGTCACATTAAGTTCAATGCGTAGCAAAGGGCTGACGATAGGCCAATTCATGCATTTTGCATCCAAATCATGGCTAGAATCTTTGGATAGTATATTTTTGAAACGGAATAAAGTCATAAAAAACTAATATTTGTGTAAAGCGGTTTGAGTTTATGATTTAGGAGGTGTTGTAGAGTGAAAATCAACAACAATCTAAAAATTGACATGGTACTCGATTTTTGCTATTAATGCATTGTAGTACACCTCAACCCCCCCAATTTTAATTAAGGATTCAGTACACACATCTACATATATATATATCATTCCTCATACAAATCGACGTAGAATTTATTGGAATATGAGTGATCAGCCAGAGTTAATGCATTTCAGTCGTCAATGATGGAGATATTGCTTTCTGTGCCACATTTCTCGTATCCCTAAACATGACATAAATACGTACGTCATCGTGGACACAATGAACTCTACGGGAACGTCAAAACGAAAAAAGTACAATATCGTAGTTTTTTCCTCTCTGGCTGCACTTGACTGATTTCCCGCCCTCAGAAGCAAGGTGAAGCAGGCAAATCCAACGGGAGCTTGTTGATCATTTCATTTCTGACCTAAAAAAAAAAATCTCTCAGCCACGGTAATAACCAAGTCAGCTCCCTGGCTGGCCTTCTGCATGTTTAGGTAAATCTGGAAAAGTCGGGTCGCTCTCTTTTGAAGTCACCGACCGGGTCGAAGAAAGCGTTTAATCAATTGCAGGATCCATAAGATTGAATACGACTTTACCACGTGACGTCAGCTGATACCTGACGTGTTTGGAACAGTCAACGCGTTCGGAACGTTTGCTGTAAATAAATAATGCAACGCATCCAAGTGTCTGAACGTTTTTTGAAGCGTTCACTGAACTAGTGCTTAATGTTAGGCACGGTATGCGTAATATGTACACGCACTCTTACATGCTCTGGCCGCGCACGCATACACACACATTCAAACTTAATCACGCACTAAAACACACGTGCACGCTCGCGCGCATGCATGTGTACGTACGTTTGCAAACTTACGTATATATGAGCGCAGTTGAAAACGCACAATGTGATGCGAGTTCGCTCACGCAAACGCATACACAGATTGAAATACTTGCACGCATACATCATACAAACACACACATACACATGTACCTTTATATTACATTACGTAGGCACACATACGACAAATGTGTTTACACGAACTCAAATTATCACGTAGAATGCAGTCAAAAGAATGCATAACATTTTAATGAATTAAACAAAAAATCAGATATTAGCCTGACCCTGGGTTTGTGCACTAATTACATTATATGAAGTGAAAATACGTGATTAAGTCTGAAGTCGGTGCCATGCGTAAAATATCTTTAAAAGCCGTTCTAAGATTATACTGAACTTATTTTCTTTTGAGCAAAACATCGATGTAGGGCCTGTGCAGTGTTAGCACGTAACTGTTTAGGAAATGCTTATTATTATTATTATAGTCCCATTCCTAGTCCTGACAACTCCTGTAATCCCTTGCCTGTAAGACTCCGTGAGCATTGCTTATATTGTTCCATTCCAGAACCTGGCAACTCCTTAAATCATATGCACGCTCTGGACAAACTCGTTTCATTGTGCTCTGTTTAGGGATAGAACACCCCCACCCACCCACACACACAAAGAAAACTCCTCACAATGTCCAGTGGTAACTACTGCATGCACTTTTGATTGTGATAGTCTCTCTTGCTCTGATTTGTTTTAGGCAAATCTTGTCTGTAGTGACGTGTCTTTGCACAGTTTCATCTGCATTAATTTGTTTAGGCAAATCTTGTCTGTAGTGACGTGTCTTTGCACAGTTTCATCTGCATTAATTTGTTTAGGCAAATCTTATCTGTAGTGACGTGTCTTTGCACAGTTTCATCTGACCCTTGTGTGTGAGACTCTTCATTGCAGTGAAACATGCTGGCCCCCCTACCTGCAGTGATGCTTCCTTATGGCAAAACGTGCTTACAATTTCTTCTCGTGGGTGTATAACTCTTACTCATGGCGACATTTGCTCACTTTCAGGATAGAAGGATTTGCCACGTACAGTGGCTCTCTTAAGAGGGATACAGTGTGTCTCTGTAGATTTGAAGCACGATCTTCCCCAAGGTCAGCGTTCAGATGGATAGCGAAAACCGACAACGATAAAGCAAAGTTTCTAAATTGAAAATCCTCTTCATCGTTAGCCAACCGGCTTCTCTCACCTGCTACCATCCAATGGCCACACTGCATGGAAGTTGTCCTTTTCAAAACGTCGCATACCAAGGGTACCTGCCGAGGCCTTTTTGGGTACTTCCGGTTTTGTTTGTTGTAAATTATTCTTGGCAGACAACCAGCAAGTAAGTTGTCAATGTTCCTGTCCGCAGTTTCCAATTCGGCTGCACAGGAAACAGCTTGCCACCACTTAGCATCAATGTCGTTTTCTCGTGCACCTTATTTTAGGATGTCGTTAAGGCAGCCGTCATCGCGTCCATAATGGCTCGTAACATAGTTACGCATTGTCACTGCTGTCATGCCAGGACCTGCCCCTGGAGATGTAGTTTAGATGATGTTGTTGGGTTAAGACGAAGATCTGTCGTGTAAGTTGTTGGTATACACTGACTGAATTGAATTACAGTCCTTCTGTCACGACTGGGATCTAGACATTATAGTATATTAACATTTGGATGAAAAGTCGCGTGTTCACTCGTTCGAGGCCCCCATAGTGAATATTAATCACCGACCAAATAACATAACAAAAACAATACTCCATCGCAGTGTGGATTTTATATCAAATGAGAATGATAAGGAATTAACGCAAAGATGAATGAAAATATTAAAACGGGTAAAGAGTATATCTTGCTCTAAACAAAATAATAAAAAATCACTCTGCTATAGTCCAGTATGTGTGTACTTAACTCTAGCTACAATGTCGCTCGAGAAGGCAACATGGCTGCAAACGGAGGTGCCAGAATTGCGTCCCTTTCCTTGTCTTGACTCACACGTTGATGAATCTTTCTGCATTTCAGCAACAAAATACTGGCCCGTATTTTACTCTTGTTTCAAAGAGTACTAAGATTTATTTCTTCAAACTTAAGTTTACTCTCAACTCTGATTTCATTTCTAAAGTCGGAGCACAAAATGGAAACCCACAATTAATTATTCACTGTTTTACAGTATGTGGTACTTATTTAATAAACCGAATTGAACCGTATGGCTAGTTTCTGGATTAGATATCCAGTGCTCTGCAAATAAATCTTATATTAAAATCGCATTTTACAACAGTCTTACATACATTGAGCAAATAGTCATATATCTGTCTCTTAGGTTGTTTACAAAATGTCTGTCAATTGAAGGCTTAGAATCCTTATTATTATTCTTTTATCTGTACTTTTTTCGAAGACAGTTTTGACTTGCATTCTGTCACGTGTCAGGTTATGTTTAACGACTCTGTCCTATATTAAATTTTCCAATTATCAATATTGGTTATTGATTAACTTCTAATGTTAGCAACAGCCGGACGGACTGACCTATCTTCCGTGAATATGCCAAGGATTCGGGCTGTTATGCAATGACACACCGCCAGATAAATCAGTTGACATACTCAAGCTAGTAACGTTATCTCCCCTTTTATTTATTAGTTAAGATTATGATTCTATTTCTCCGGCTCACGCCCCCAACCCTAGCTATCATTGTCGTCATTACAAGGGTGAAGTTAACAATAAAATTTAATAATAAAATTGTAATAAAATAGACATTAATTGATTCGCAGAAAGTTTGAAAGTACGTCTATCCCGCCCTGTTCGATTATTATATATAGTTTATTGGATTCGATCTGTTCATTTATTGTGGCGAACACACTAATCTAGAGTCTTCTGAAGATATGCAATCGTCTACTCTGCTCTGACACTACTGACGTCATACTGCAGTTGTCTTCTACTATGGCCAGCCCAACATTGGATAAGAACTCCAGGCAGTCCTAAGAGATTTTCTTCATTAGTGCTACCGGCTACAAATGGTTTATCAAGCGTGAACATCGCAAATACATGTGCCTATGTTAACCGCATCATTTCTACAAAAAATGCAATCAAGCGCAAACGCCACTTAGCTTCTGTGGGGAAAACATATATTAGCCTCACAATCATTTAACAATCACATAAATATTATACACAGCATTCGATAAATAAGAAATACAATAATTTAGAGAAATCAACTATAATTACCACTCTCGTAATATTCGTGCGTAGTCAAAATGGATGGAGTAGTCTGCCCTTGGTCAGTGGGTGCGGTGAATTTGTGCGTCTTAAGAATTTAATTCATTGACGAGTATATGTGAATGGACTCTGGGTCAGCTAGTGGATTAATACTACGTCATGATATGGAACGCAAATGACCAAGTATTAGCATCTCATATCCGGTTAACGGTCTTCCCATCCCTGTCCTTCACCTTTTTGAGTGACCCACGTCTTACTAAGTCGTAAACAACTATTGCACCACCAACGTACAATTCGACTAGTGGAATTATGCTGCTCACAAATAATATTTAATAAAACATAGAAAATGTTTCATAAACTCGGCATAATTTGCCTAGACTCATCTCACACATTCATACAAAACTACTTCCATAGTCTTCTCACAGACTATTCCAACAAGATGACTTCTTGCTGTCTACTCTCGGACTATTTCAACACGATGTCCTCTTGTTGTCTACTCACAGACTATTTCAACACGATGTCCTCTTGTTGTCTACTCACAGACTATTTCAACACGATGTCCTATTATTGTCTACTCACATACTATTTCAACACGATGTCCTCTTGTTGTCTACTCACAGACTATTTCAACACAATGTCCTATTGTTGTCTACTCATGGATTATTCCTACAAGATGACCTCTTACATCAAGACATTCCAGTGATATTTTTTAATTCTCAATTTAAGATATCACATTGCATCACGAGACTTGTGTGTCATGCATCCCCTTTACTCTTAAGGTGACAACAAAGTTTTTCGCTAACTTCTTTCCTAGTTTGGTTGTCTTGAGTTCTACTAGCCTTAAGACTTTTTAAGCCGTTTCCCGATACGCGCTGCTGCGCTACTTGCTCTTTCAATTTCCGACCACCATTGAAGTGGTAACGGTGCTAACGATCGGTCTTTGAACTCGGGCGGCCGACATCCGTCCGCACGGTGTCTTCAAAGCCGGACTGTAACTGCCCTCTTAGTGCTTTCTTATCAGTGTATCGTTATAGTTTAACTCTCATGAAAAATTCGGATATAAGTCGTTCAAATACCGGAAGTGATGTTTCCGTTTGTTTTTATCTGCAGATTTTCGAGCAATACATATTTTATTTTCTAGTTTAGAGCAAAATTAATTTGTCGACTGATCCTAATGATCGTAACAGTTTCATTTGTTGCCGAGATCAGTCACTCTTCTAAGTACTCATTTTAGCCATGGAGTCACGTGGACGATGGGGAGAAAGGGGCTGTAGGAGATTGTGTTGGTCTCGACGAAGTAAATTTGCATTGGCTGCAGCCAATCGAAAGCGTTCTTGCACTTGAAGCGACAGCTTGCGTCGCTTCTTATTAAAATTGTTCAGTGTCAGCAAAAGATAACTCTTTCTTAAACTGCCGCTACATTAGATTCCGATCTGTACGATCCATCGAGACGGGCAATCTTTATATTCAGATGACGTCGTTGATGTAGTTGATATGGATCTTGCTTGACGAACTAAAATCTGAATTTACATTTATAGATTCTGCTGGCCCTGAGTCAAGGTAACACGTGATTTCATTGTACAAATGTTACTAGCTTCGCACAATTCACATCACACACGCGAGATCTGATGCGATCTTTTGTCATTTACTCCTATGTATTGTCAGAAGTAGCGTGAGTGATTACAACCTCCCTGCCGCCAAGATAATTGTTGTCTACCTTAACATTTAAACCTTGAAGTGCCTCTGTGTATGTGTGTGTGTGTGTGTGTGTGTGTGTGTGTGTGTGTGTGTGTGTGTGTGTGTGTGTCTTTGTGCGTGAAAATGTTTATAAATATGTGTATATGTGTCTTTTTGTGTGAACATGTTTATAAATATTTGTATGTATGTTTTAATTGTGTGTGAAAATGTTGACAAGTATGTGTATGTCTGTGTGTCTGTGCGTATGTCTTTATGTGTGAAAATATGTGTAAATATGCGTCTGTGTGTGCGTGTCCATTTGTGCTTGGGTGTGAGTGGATTGTGCATGTGTTTGTGAGTGGATTGTGCATGTGTGTGTGTGCTTGTGTGTGTGTGTGTGTGTGTGTGTGTGTGTGTGTGTGTAAGACTGTGTGTTTAACTTTGGATATATTATGTGTATTGAGTGTCGTGGAATCGAACAATTACATCTTTTGAAAATTCCTATATTGACATTACAAACGCAGAAAATAAAAAACAAATAATGCGCTGTGATATACGCAAGAGAAAGAAAATTAATGTTAAAAAAATCTTCTAAATGTGATTAAATGCTTTTTCTTCTCATCAACGTAAAGTAAGAACGATCATGCTGATTATTCTCAGTGGTTTCACTTCGCTGATCACTGAACATGATACCTCTGACACAATAGTCACACTAGAGGACGATTTCTATTTTCGTCACGGAACAACATTTGCAATTCAGTTACAACAGATCTGTAATGAATGAGAGCGACATTTTCCATAAGAAGTAGTCGGCCATTCAAAAGTCGTTGATAATTATCTATCTGACTCGCTGCTGTCTCCTGAAGATGGCCGATGCCGCCTAGGAGGAGTCGGAACAGGCAGATCGGGGCTGTGTGGTACTGGGGCGATGGAAGAAGGTATGTCCGGATAAACGATCTGAGGGGCATTTTTGCCGGTGCGACGATTTTTTGGGTTTACCATGCAGAAGTAGCAGTTGCTTGAGTGGTCCGTCGGCTCTCGACAAATTCGCGGGATAGCAAACTTCATGGCTCGCTTCTCTCCTCTGTACCAACCTGTAACATAGCACATAATAATACATAAGAATTATAATAATTTGAGGGCAGGAAATTTCAAAATATGGAACGATTTCAAGATGGAACGTATTTGCTTACAGTACACTACTTATGACAAAACTTTGTAAATTACAACTCTTTGAAATGAACTCGATCTAAAGCATTGAAATTTTATGAAAATAAATTAAAACACATCTAAGCGAGAAGCAACTGTTCAGTTTACCTTCAAGTGTTTTCTTGCAATATTCGCATGTGAAATGTGGTGCCCAAGATTTGTCTTGGTCCCCGACCGGCACGCCGAAGTATGCCTTGTAGGCCTCGCACATTATACGACTTGCTTCCACGGAATACTTTTTCGCTCTTGTCTTTATGAATTGTCCGCACACGTAGCAGAATGAATCAGCTGGATGCAAACAATCTCTTGATGCCATATCAAATAAAAAACTTCTCTTCAACTACGAATCGTTATCCTTTCAGTCTGCAATAACACGAATTGGAATCTTGGTTCGAGACATCAGTGCTTTTATACTTGTACAGCTACTTTTGGAACGTTCAAGAACGTTCTAGAAAGTTCTGAGAGTTTCTCGAAAGTTCTGGAAGTTTCTTGAACGTTCTAGAGTTTTCAGGAGAATTGTAGAAACATGTGACAACTCTAGCAGTTCAGGGAGGAAGCTCGGCATTGAAAGCAAATCGAGAATTTTCTCGAACACACGCGATTTTCCAAATTTCATTGTCCCGGTCACAGAAGCAAAGTTTTTCTGGAATAACAGCAATTTCCTTTCTGTTCTAGACCTAACGGATTAGGAAAACACACTTTCAACCCAGGAACAGAACAAAAGAAATTTGTTACATAGTGTAATTTTTTTAAACAATAGCCTGTCATTACGTACTAGGACAGTTATTTTTCAAAGCAGTTGGTTTTCGGGTTTATTTTGGAAAATATAATAAAATACTTAAATGAACCTAAATAACGGTGCACTTATATAACTTAGACAACAAAATATTTTTACATCTCCTCTTAGGACAAAATTCAACTGACAACACCCAACCCAACCCCACCCTGGCAAAAGAAAAGATAAAATGCCAGCACTACTACAAGCTTCAGAATCAAAGCTTGGTGTTATTAGAATCTATCTAACCTTTTCTTCAGATTACACAACATTATCAGCATTAAAAACAAAAAGCAGTTTGTATTAGCTAAATTGTTCTTTTTTATTTTACTTTCAAAAAATGCAAATAAACATATAATCACTAAAAAATAAATAAAATAAAAATTAAAATAATAAATAAAAAATTAAAATTAAAAAAATAAATAAAGTTTGCCTAATTTATTTTTTTTTAAAGTGCAGAATTAACCCCCGCAAACGCTTCACTTAATGGCCTCACTTATACGGTGAGCCAATTGTACACCATTTGAGTTTGACAGCTAATGCTTGAGACTGCTTCCGGTAATCACATCCAATGGTTCGAGTACTGAGTATCATTGGCCTCACATGTTAGGAAGTGAGTTAAATTGAAGATGTAGGCAAGCGAACGCACCATATAGCCAGTCCAATTAGATGCTGATTAAAAAAGAATTCGACAGTTTATGGAACCGACAAGAATACTCTAGAATGTTCTCCCTTGCCAGAGATTCAACGTTCATGGTGTGGGCAGCAACAACATATTTATTTAGGGAAAGGTAATCCAAGTGAAATCAGCAAAATTAACAATTATCGTCCTTTCTTCCGTATTTCTGCACATCACCTCTCTCTCTCTCTCTCTCTCTCTCTCTCTCTCTCTCTCTCTCTCTTGAACCAAACCACAAAATCAACTGCAAATACATGATTATCTCCACAAAAGAAAGATACCAGTTATAAATACCAAATGAGAATAATTATTGCGATTTTAAAACAAGCTTGTTTCCAGCTCATTATTTCCCGACAATCATCTTCAAAACATTTCTACTTCCGTTCCGATGGAATATATAATTGCATCAGACAAACGCACGCATGCACGTTTGCTCATGTTAAATACGAAAGTGTTACCTTTTCGCGTAAGTATTCAAAATGACATATATTATTCCCCCTTCTTTCTTTCTTTTTTCTTTTTTTCTTTCTTTCTTTCTTTCTTTCTTTCTTTCTTTCTTTCTTTCTTTCTTTCTTTCTTTCTTTCTTTCAGGGCAGATGTGTCACTTTCAACAGTAATTTTCTTGTCTTACAAGGAGGGATAATAATGTAATGTATATATGGATTTTCCTGATAGAAGTAAATTGAAGTAATCTTTCTTGTCTGAAAATTCGAGCGAGGAAAACGAAATGCTGAATAAGGATAACAAGATATTATCAAAATGATTATGAAAGGTCTTCGATCTAACTCACAATGTTGGCTGTACGTGAGGAGGCTTTACTTATTTGTCTACTTAGGAAAACCGAAACAGGTATAGCATTCATACGTCATAACACCAAGTCTGACAGCTTTGCTCGGAGAATCTGGAGACAAGTGGTCGGCTCGCTTTAAGCAAACGAATGAGAAAAGTCTACTCGCAAACATAATCACTGTAGTTCAGTATCACTTGGAGTCGTATCAGCATTACAGTTACGTGTCGGCTCTCGTTAAACGGAGAGCACGAAAGTAATTTAGATCTGTAATATAAATTTTCTGTGCCTGACGATTCACGGTCGTATTAATAGATCTGCTGCCATTCTCTAAGCGATGCCCGCTCGCCATGGATAGCAGCACCCTACCGCGCTTCGCAAGAGCAGCAGTGACCATGGGAGATAATTTGCAGTGAACATACTGCTAGAAAATATTTTGCACGTTGACTCGATAGGATGAAATTGTGCAGGGGAGGAAGTAATTGACTCTGATGGAAATGGCCAGGAGACATTTAGACTCCGAGACTAGAAGAAAACAAAAACAAATGTCGAACTGTGTGAATCAGTAGCATATTGTCTTTCTGGAGAAGATAGATGAGTGAGTCAGAGGAAAGGTGTCTTATTCTTATTAATGGTTGGACACGTGAATAAGAAAATATTGCTCATGTAAATAAGACGGACATGTAAACGACAACAATTGGTCAATGTGGGCAAGACTGGCATATGAAACAAAAACAATTTGCCCAGTTGGGGATGGGGGAGATGAGCATATGAAACAAATAACATGCTATTCCTTTTGGTGGGGCAGACATGTGAATTACAAGCAATTTGTCTCATCTCCATGAGACAGATATGAAAAATCAAAATAATCTCGCTTTCTCTGAGACAGACCTGTGAATCATATCAATTTACCTTTTTGAGACAGACTTGTGAATTAAAAACAATTTGCCTCTCTCCTTGAGACAGCTTTGTGATTCGAATACAATTTGCTTATCGAGACAGACTTGTGAATCAAAATCAATTTGACTATTTCTCTTAAGTAGATTTGTGAATCAGAAACAATGTGTCTCCATTTTGAATCATAAACAATTTATATATGTATCTTTCCGAAGCAAACTTGTGAATAAGAATAAGTTGTCTCTCTTTTTTTAAATTCTAGGCATATATGTGAATCAAATCAAATTTGCCTATTTCTTTGAGAAAGACTTGTGAAATAAAAACAAATTTCTTATTGCTCTGAAATAAATTTATGAATTATATTAATATGTCTCCTTCTTTGAGTGAATGCGACTTGTGAATCAAATAAATTAGCCTATTTCTGCGAGAAAGAGTTTTGAATCAGAGACAGTTTGTCTGCGCGCGCGAGAGAGGAGATATTTCTGAATTAGAAAAAAAATGTCCATCTGGGTGAGAAAAAATACTTGAAATCAGGAAGATTTTGTCCATGAGCGAAGGATAGATATATGAAGGAGAAACGGCTTCTACATGCTGCATAATTTGTGCTGCTTTTTAAAACAGATTTTGCTAATTTATTTTACAAACAGCCAATACCACCTTTTTAGAAATATAAATAATTAAAAGAAATACCGCCCTATTAAAACTGTTAGGAAAAGTGGAACTGTTATCACTTTTATCCCATTTAAAATCCAGATTTCTTAAAGTAATTCTCATAAAGGTCCTTGACCTTGCCAAAGTAGAGAATCATCACTTATCAACGCTCTGGATGATGACAAAATTTTAGTTTTCACTCTATCTGATCTCTCTGCAGCCATTTGATATTAGATATCAATACATAATCTCCAGCATGTGCCTGATACAACCTTGTCGTGGTTGTAGTTGTAAGTGACTTTATAATACAGAATGTGTAAACGACACGAAGTCTAATACAACTCATCTCAAACTTTGGTGTGTTACAAAATTATGTAGTTAGACTGATGTGTCACAAGGTTCTCTACTTAGACCAGTCTTTTATTTTCTCTACACACATACTCGCTTTCTGCAGCGTCATTAAGTTATATGTATCTATCTGAAACAAATTAATGCTATCATCCAGTGTTGTGAGAAGTGTATTTCTCACGCTAAGTAATGACGTTACGTCACATGCAAAATAATTTTGTTACGTCATAATGTTGCATCATAGATAAGCCATACACGAGCTTCAGATGAACGATGGCACCAACTCAATCACTGCAACAGGATTATCTTATTCACCCTCATATTCTCAATTACAGTCACTTTACATCTTTGGAACTCCCATCAAATTTCAATCATTGGCAAATCTAGGCTTCGTAATGAGACAATATTCTCTTGTTACATCATCATTTACAGATAAAGAGAGGACCTCTCTATTCACAGCCTAGTGTCAGTCGAAGCTGCAAAATCTGCCTTGTTCTTTTTTTGGTGATGTCGAGTTTTATTGACTAATTCTCTCCTTCTATCTAGGTCGCCACACTGCCTGCTGCAGATATTTCATAAATTTAAAATGAATCACTCTAAGCATCCCTTGAACACATCTATTCTTGACATCCCTACACTGCCTGCCTGTTCATTTACTCCCCACAATGGTTTGCTGTTCACTCCACTTCTTACAATGGATGTCTATTCACTGTACTCCTTCAATATGTGACGCCGATGCCACCTAGTTAAGGGTTATTATTATTAATAATTAATTAATAGTCCATAACTAATTACAGGTGATGATAATCTTAATTTATGTTATTATTAATTCTCTAGCGGACACCACTCGTCTCCCTCACTTGGCAGATATGTAGGCGTTGTAACGTTTTCACTATTCCACAACAATAAAGTCGAAACAATTACCGTCACACAATATTTCAATGATTTGAAAACTTCCTACTAAAGGAGAAGACAAATCCGTCTTTAATCAATATTTAGCGAGCGCCCATCCACCCACTTTCTTCTCCAACAAAAGGTTATCAATAAGTATAAGAAGGTCAATAAATGTAACAATAAATTTATTAAATCAAATATCAAATATACGTATAACAGATACAATGAAAAGATTATTTGACATTGTTATGTCCATGAAACCACATTCAAATATTTATTTTATACTACACAATACTATATCCCCCAAAATACAATTCAACAATTCATTACAAATTACAGAATAGTTCTTATCAAAGAACAATAATGGAGTTATTAGAGATGAGTCATTAATGTACTTTTGTAACAAAGACACACGTTTATTGTTCACTGTTATTGTCAGTTCCATGTGTTTCTCTCGCACAATTGAGGGCACTGATTCACTGCAATTCTCTCTGGGTGCCTTCGCCGTATTTAACTCCCTCAAGCAGAACAGCAATTGTAGCAATTTCCAGCAACTTCCTTATACCAGAAATTTTCTATGTAGTCAGCATACTTTGCCATCATACATCAATGGAGTGTAGTGTATACTCCACACTTACACACTGCTCCCCGCCTCTTCCATGGTCAGTCGTAGCAGTGTACAATCAGCAAACCAGTAGATTCAAATCATACACAGAAATAGCGGCTGCTTATTTATTCTCTGTAAAATGTAATCAGAGAAATCACGGTAAGTTTCCAATTTATAAATTTTTAACTCCATTTTCTCTTACATTCAAGTCTCAACTTACAGTTTCCTGCAACAGTATTTATTAGTCAGATACACGCATACAGCATAATGAATACAGCATTACAGTTTTATGAGCGGTTTCACTAGAACAATATCAAGTGTTAGGAAGCTACATATAAGTATCATAGTTCAAATTTTTGTAGAAACAATCATCTACTCACATAATACACATCTAACGTAAAACACAAATATAGCACACCAGTAACGAAAATGCATGAAATATTTCTAAGTCCATTCCATTTTCTCTCAACCAGTCAGTTAACTCATCACTAAGCTAACGGCCGCCTTTCAAGACCAATCTTCTTGCCACACCGATTTCAAGTGATTAGACAGTATAATTTTCTATAAAAGGTAAAACCTTTTGATCTCTGCCCATTGGTTGGTCTCATTCTCGTAAATCTTAACCATTGGATAATATAATATAAACTACTTATCCAGTTGGAACTGGTTTGCATTATATCAGCAGTTTCTAGCATATTCACAACTCGAGTGTTTATTCCAACTCTGACACATACAAAAATACCATCAAAATGAGTGCCCAAGATCGGGTCACTTAGACAATTTAACAATTTATATAATAATTAAGTTTAGAAATAGGGATAGTCAAATTTATTCTGCCACACAATGGATGCCTGTTCAATTCAGAATTAATACAAGGTCTCCCTACTTTGCAATGTACCATGACTGATTGCAGCCCTAAGTATCTTTTTGACCCCAATTCACGTATAACCTCGGTCTTGACATTTACCCTTGACTTCTGATACTCAAATACTGAACAAATTTACAGTAAGCCACAATCGTTTTCATGAATCACACTTATTTTAACTTTCTTGACCTTCTCTGCTTCTCTTTGTCTTTATTTGTTAACTTGTCCTAACTCTAAGAGTGCTCTATTATTTTAAAATTTGTAAATATAATGTTTGTCCCTGTCTACAAGTGTTTCATGTTACCTTCAATAAATCACTTTGTCCATGTCTACAAGTGTTTCAATGTTACATTTGTAAATAAATCACTTTGTCCCTGTCTACAAGTGTTTCAATGTTATATTTGTAAATAAATCACTCTGTCCCTGTCTACAAGTGTTTCATGTTACATTTATAAATAATGAACGTTGTGCGATACATGAATGTTTCGTATTGTGTTGCTTACTATTTATTACTGTAAATATGTGCGATGTAGTTTTTCCTTCCGTATCTTGTGTTACTGTGTTAATTAGTACTGATATGTTAATATTCACTTTGTGCATTATATGTTTGTATCTTGTTACTCGTACTTACACTTACTATGTTTATTATTTACGTGGTACTGTAGGCATTATAATACAAGTTTGTTTTTTCCTGCAAGCTTATTATCACATGGTATTGTAAGCGTTACAATACAGTTTAATGCAGGTTAATTTTGTATCCTGCATTTCTGTATGCTTATCTATTCTGACTTTAAGCGTCTCAGTACAGGTTAATTCTGATTCCTGCATTTCATATAATTATCATCACATGGCACTGTAAGCGTTACGATACAGCTTCACGTTGTATCCTGCGCCTCTATAACTGTACTCATTATTTTGAAAGCGGTTGGAGTTGGTTAAACAATTCAGCACACATATAAACTCGCCCTGTTTGTCATTTTTACACGATTGTGACGGAAACCACTGTGCGCACCTCGATTGGAGAGGTTTTTAAATTGTAAGCAAATGGCAAGTCTGAAAGAAACAGATTTGTGAATCAGAAACAATCTCCTCCTGGTCCTAGTGAGATAAACCTGTGAGTCGGAATAACTTTTCTGAAAAAGGTCACTCTGTGTGAAATGCATGAAGAAGAAAGAAAAGGAAAAAAAAAGAAAGAACTATAAAAAAAAGTATTGAACCAAGCGAAGAACTTGGGAATTTTTGATACGAATATTCCCAACGGAAAAGATTATGTGTTAAAGTAAAGAAAGTGAATACGTGTACAAACAGGTAAATATTCCAAATACAACACACACACACACACACACACACACACACACACACACACACACACACACACACACACACACACTATCTCTCTCAAATATATAAACACACTCTCTCACACACATACACACTCTTGTACACTCACATATACACACAAACACACTCTCACATACACACTCACACACACACACGCATACACACATACACACATGCATATATATATATATATATACACACACAATTAGAGAATCCATATTTTGAAACTAAACCGAACTAAATGTTTCAGGTCACTGTACACTTTATATAGTAACATAGGGATGTTAGAAAAAATATATTTGTTATTAGCTTTCGTAAATACCTATGAGAAATGTCTTTTAAGTATCAGGTATTTATTTGCGATACATAGTACATTTATTTTATAAAGGGCACTTTATATTTAACTTGTTTAAAGAACTTCTAATGGATCTATAAATAACACATCCGTCTACCTACCCACCCAGAGCCCACCAACCAACCCATCCATCTCACACGCCGCCCATACACACCCACCTACACCCATATATATATATATATATATATATATATATATATATATATATATATATATATATTACACACAGATATTGTCATTTGTATTCATTCTTTAAAAATATTTAAACTTTTTTAATTAAAAATAATATTGCGTGTTATTAAAAGCAAAAATAGTGTACAACCATGTCGCGCGTCCGCCGAATTTCGGTAATTATTTAGTATGAATTGCCAACGGAAATGATCCGCGATCAAGGGGCTAGACCGATAATTTGCTGCTGCTGTCCAACAATTTTACAGAAAAAGATGTATACTATTTGATTAATGTAATTGCTTCATTGCTGTGGTCCATTTCTGGAAACCAGTACATGTGGATTATGATGCCAGACTGATACATGCCATGCGCAGAACTTCTGAAGTGTAATCACGTATTCAAAAGTACACGCATGTATTTATGGAGATGATTTCGATGAATTTCGGGATCTACACACAAAGTTAGAGATGGTAGTTTGTATCGCGTTTCGCTCTTCGATCAGGAATTCATTTTGGTTTTGTTTCTTCTGTCGAACATTAGTATTTGTATAAGATGCACATGATCAAATTGCATAGCAAAAATTTTTTGTGTGTGTTAAGAACTGCTTGCTTTACAGTATGTATAGATTTAAAATATTAGTAAATATATAATTTCTTTCAACAAACACAAATACACGCTAACACACATACGCTTGAAAGCATAATTGATGAGTGTAATATTAATTTACATAAAGAAACAGTTTTCTTTTAAAATGTGAAGAATTGTGAGGTAGTTAGAAGGAATTACTTTATCTCTCTTTATATAATGCATCAAGCGAAATGGCTGTATTCATCCATCCATCCGTCTGTCTGTCTGTCTATGTTTTCTTTTTTTTCATTTCTACATCTCTTCATTGCATTTATAATATAAATAATTGACACTCTTTCACAAACGTCAAACCGCTTTATTTATTATATTTATTATAAACTTCAGTTAAAAATTGTGTACACTACACACCACATATACCCACAACAGCTACAACACAATTCAGTTAGAAATTGTTTGCATTACACACCACCTATACCCACAACAGCTATAACACAATTCAGTCACAAGACAGTTTAGTTTCGACTTCGATTTTTTTATATTTGCGGTACAATGGGTACATGCGGTACAATGGGTACATGCGGTACAATGGGTACATGCTTGATTTTCCGACACTCTTGTTTTCTGTACGTCAAAATAATTGTTAATAATTATTAAAGCCAAGTTAAAAAATACTAGCGACGTACTGTTAATAATTATTAAAGCCAAGTTAAAAAATACTAGCGACGTACTGTTAATAATTATTAAAGCCAAGTTAAAAAATACTAGCGACGTACTGTTAATAATTATTAAAGCCAAGTAAAAAATACTAGCGACGTACTGTTAATAATTATTAAAGCCAAGTTAAAAAATACTAGCGACGTACTGTTAATAATTATTAAAGCCAAGTAAAAAATACTAGCGACGTACTGTTAATAATTATTAAAGCCAAGTAAAAAATACTAGCGACGTACTGTTAATAATTATTAAAGCCAAGTAAAAAATACTAGCGACGTACTGTTAATAATTATTAAAGACAAGTAAAAAATACTAGCGACGTACTGTTAATAATTATTAAAGCCAAGTAAAAAATACTAGCGACGTACTGTTAATAATTATTAAAGACAAGTAAAAAATACTAGCGACGTACTGTTAATAATTATTAAAGCCAAGTAAAAAATACTAGCGACGTACTGTTAATAATTATTAAAGCCAAGTAAAAAATACTAGCGACGTACTGTTAATAATTATTAAAGCCAAGTTAAAAAATACTAGCGACGTACTGTTAATAATTATTAAAGCCAAGTAAAAAATACTAGCGACGTACTGTTAATAATTATTAAAGCCAAGTAAAAAATACTAGCGACGTACTGTTAATAATTATTAAAGCCAAGTAAAAAATACTAGCGACGTACTGTTAATAATTATTAAAGCCAAGTTAAAAAATACTAGCGACGTACTGTTAATAATTATTAAAGCCAAGTAAAAAATACTAGCGACGTACTGTTAATAATTATTAAAGCCAAGTAAAAAATACTAGCGACGTACTGTTAATAATTATTAAAGCCAAGTTAAAAAATACTAGCGACGTACTGTTAATAATTATTAAAGCCAAGTAAAAAATACTAGCGACGTACTGTTAATAATTATTAAAGACAAGTTAAACATACTAGCTACGTACTGTTCACAGTTTACAAAATTCGATTTTACCCTTGAACTACAGACGTTATGCACATGTGAACCATGTTCTCCATAATGCATGTATATACGTGCTTAGATATACTGAAGTGCTATGTAATATAACATTTATTACTTTCATGGTTGCCTGGACGGGTTAATGCTTGAAAGAAAGTTACATTTGTCTGAATGTTGTTAGTCAGACACTTCACCTGCTGGACAGTAAATGTAACTTTTCACTCAGTCACGCCTCATTTCATTGACAGCTACGTCCGATATATCTAATTTGTTTCTCTCTTTTAAAAAAATATATATCTTTACACATAAGCATATTGTAGAGAAATTTATTTTTAAATAACAACATATTGTATGTAAACTGTAAGATTTGCACAAGCGTTAGCTTGTTGTTTTTCTTCGTCCACAGATGTCCAGAAATCAGATACCAACAATGAACGATACTGTTACGTCACTTCACTTAAAAACAAAATGCACCATGTTCTCAAGTCTATGACATAATAATTTCTTTTTTCAATCGACAAGATACAAATAATTTCTTTATTCGATAAAGCTGTTGTATTTCAGTTGGCTGTATTTATTAGGTCTTCTTTATTTTATTTTAATCAGGCATAATGCTCAAATATTCACTCCTCTTCACCCCGCCCCCCTCTCCAAAAATGCATGCAAAAATCATGAAAGTACGAGATCGTCAAAATGAAAAGCAAATTTCTCTTCGATTTGGCATGTCGCTTTTCAAATAATTTTGCAGGCGAAAGGGGGTTGGCGAGAAAGCACTACTCTAAACATTTTAATCGCGGCCAACAGAATTCCGTTGCCAGTTAGAGCAGGGGCTTTTCGGAATTTAATTTTATAAAGTAGTGGGAAAGCGTGTCACGAGCTAGCATTGAAAAAGTCCAGCGGGAATCTATGTCACGAGTAGAAGTAGTCCTTCGGGATTTGACAGTGTTTGCCGCCCCGGTGACGCGCTTATCATGGAAATCGCGCGTTTTGTTCGTTTAGTGTGTGTGCAGACCGTGATTCAGGGAACTATCTTACAGTTCCGTTGATTAAAACCTGCATCATACAGTTGCCTCCCATTGCCATTTCAATTACGGACTTTCCAGCAGAGGATTTCTATGACGTCTCCAATGGACTTCTTTCTGACCACACCACATAAAATAAAGTAGGTACAAGATACATGTTAAAAACGCACATTTAAATAATTTTTGGGGACATAAAACATTCAAATCAAACACTAGCAAAAGAAAACAAACTTCAAATGGAAGTCATCATTCATTCAGATTGCATATTCATTTCAAACTCGAATGTTAAAACCTTGAATCGATAGCATGATCAAGAGTTGCGTCCCCTGGTCTGTACCAATCACCAGAGTGATATTAACCTTCAAAACGGAAATAGGTGTCGCTGCGTCTCAGACAGGTTTAGTGAATATTTTGGCGTGAATGGAAAACAATTTTGAAACTTTCGAAGGCGAAATGACAAGGAATCTGAATAACTTTTACAATTAAGTTTGCAGTGATGATCACAAATGTTTACTTTTGCATGACACGTGATGTACATACGTGTTTGTTTTAGGAGCCACAGCGCTTTCAGGTGAAAACACGTCAGTGAAGTTAGGTGAGAGAAAAAAATCAAGTGAAATAGTTTCAGTATAGAGGGATACAGTCTAAGGTAACAATAATTTCAATATAGAGGGATACAGTCTAGGGCAACAATAATTTCAGTATAGAGGGATACAATATATGGTAACAATAATTTCAGTATAGAGGGATACAATATATGGTAACAACAATTTCAGTATAGAGGGACAGTCTAGGGTAACAATAATTTCAGTATAGAAGAATATACTCTAGGGTAACAATAATTTCAGTATAGAGAGATACAGTCTATGGTAACTATAATTTCAGCATAGAGGGATACAGTCTAGACTCTAGATTCTAGAATAACAATAATTTTAGTATAGAGGAATAGAGAATAGCATTAATTTATGTGTAGAAGGATGCAGTCTAGACAGCAGAATCATTTCAGTATAGAAGGTTGCAGTCTAGACAGCAGAAATAATTTCAGTATAGAGTGATACAGTCTAGCGTAACAATAATTTCAGTGTGGAAGGATGCAGAAATATTTTACTTATGATAATAAAATGTATGATGACCATGTAAGTAAGAGTGTTCTGTCCGAGAACACGAGGACAAATTCTTAGCCCATATTTATTTTACTGGCAGAACAGTACTTTATCTGAGACGTTGATTTTGATGAGTACTGAGCCGCAAAGCAGTACCAGAATGGAACCACATTATCTTGGTAGTTGAATTCATCAAGCGTCGAGCAGCGAAGCAATGCCAGAGTGAAACCACAAACAGGACAGTGACAGTTCCATGGACCATGTGCATAATTGTATATATATATACACGTCGCTGTGACCCTAAATGTCAGGCAATTTAAGACCAACAAGCTAAACAGCTTCAGTCAAGATTCAATCAAATTCAATTGAACTTTATTCAAAGTACTTTCAGAGTTCACACAGAAACATTATGTGTTCTCTTATAAACTCATTTATGGTTCGTTTAAACGAATGAACTGAATAATTACTACATTGCGTTAGGACCCAAAACGAACATTTTCTTATGACACCACTTGGTCATGATTATGAACCATAACCATTTATAAACTCTAATTGTAAATATTGAGTTATTCAATATATGTAACCATTTTGTCTATATTAAAACTTGTTGAATACATTCAAAATTGATGCTTAGGCCACTCGTGTTAGTATAACTCACATATTATATGTTGTAGACTGTCACATGTATTTACTTACTATCCTGGCTTTATCGGGGGAGGGGGCATGAGCTATCTTCTAGAACTATCACTCTTCTAGTCTACATTAACTAACCCCCATTTTTTTCTAACAGGTTTGGCAAGCCAGAAGGTGTGTTTTGGGAATTAGTTATGGGCGACCCGGGTGGTGGAGAATTAACAACTTGACCATCTCCCAGCAAAACGTCACAATTGTTTGAAATGGATTAAGCGACCATAACACGTGTCTATAAATACACATAATGTTGTTTTCAGTTTTTCTTTTCCCTTTCACGTGTATCAGGGCGATCTGCAGAGATCCGAAAGGTGTTTAGCGTTCATGCCTGAAGCAGACGATATGCATGGAATCAACATCTCTGAAGGCAGAGAGATTAAATGTACCAGTATCCATGGAGATCAGTAGATGTTAGCAATGTTCAATGATGGTGAATGTGGTCTAAATGAATATAGTGGCTTTAGTACTAGCAAACAGACTTATGGAGAACACACACACACACACACACACACACTCGTACACATAAACATACAGACATACACATACATGTACACACATACATATACACACATACAAATACACACATAAACACATGCACGCACATACACGTACACAAATATACATACACATACGCATGCACAGCCACGTTTGCATGCACAGAAAGAAAAAAAGCATATGTGCATATGTGCATTTGTGGTGCGTATATTTCTCTGTCTGTCTGTCTGTCTATCTATCTATCTATCTATCTATCTATCTATCTATCTATCTATCTATCTATCTATCTATCTATCTATCTATCTATCTATCTATCTATCTATCTATCTATCTATCTATCTATCTATCTATCTATCTATCTATCGTAGGAACCATGCTGTCAACAAAATCACTCTTTTTCTTTGCTTAGATGTCATGATTTATCGAAGGTGTGGGGGAATACAATTTGTTCGTCAAAGTCGAATTTAAAGGGAAATACATCTTTACCACTGGTTTTGCTTGTGTCATGTTTTATTTATTTTTTTTACTTTTCATGATAATTTGCAGGACTGATGTATGTATTGTGCTATGTAACGCTCTCTTTAATTAAATGGAATTTCCTTCGGGAAAATGCGCTACATTAAACTTCAAGTTTAAATTAGTTTGGTTTTATTTATTCACAGCTCAAAAATAGGATGAAAAATCGAAATATATAATTATTTTCCACTGCTTGGTCTGGGAAACTGTTGACACATTTCAGGTGATAAATGCTTTGTTTCGTTGAAGAAAGAAGTCAACAGGGGCAGTCTGCAAAATGTAAAAGTGGAAATTGCCGAGTGGATTGAACAGGAAACTTCTTTAAACAGTAATAATGATTTGTCAGATTACGCAAGGAAAGTCTTTCAACAATAGTGCCGACGCGTGCGTTATTGGACTGAACATGGAAAATCTTCAAACAGTAATAATAAAGATTTTCTGTTTAGAGATAACTTGAACAAACTATAAATAGTGACAAATGGTGTGGCGAAGTTAGTGGATTATTACCACATTGAGATATTCGTATGTTAGGGTTGCATAAACAAAGACTTTTGCGTCATTTGGGACACATTCGTGTTTTTGTAAAGCGAAGACAAACGTAGTAAGACCTGCATATTTCTTTTTAATAGACATGATTATTCATGACAATGTGGAACAGCCAGAGGTTTGATTAGCACAAAAGGAAACTTGTGATATACTGTTAAACATTTTGCTCTCAGGAAGTCTTCAGAACAATATAATGAAATGAAATATTTTGTCAATTTATACATTTAAATTTCTGACGTACTGTAGGAACGTGTGTGATTAGAGTAAAAATTAACCCTCTTCATGCAAGAAGACGTACTATTGGGAACGTGTGTGACTAAAGTAAAAATTAACCCTCTTCAAGCAAGATGACGTACTATTGGGAACGTGTGTGACTAAAGTAAAAATTAACCCTCTTCAAGCAAGATGACGTACTATAGGGAATGTCTGTGACTAGAGTAAAAATTAACCCTCTTCATGCAAGAAGACATATAGATTTTCCGAACGTATTTGAACTTTTTGAAAGTGTGATTTTGCATTATCTAATTTGTTTGTTTCAATATATCACACTATCAACTCAAAATTAATTTCACATCCAGAGTTGATATAAAGTTTGTTTTTAGTGTAGGACACGTTACGTTGTTGATTTTGGCACAAAATGTTGAATTCTTGGCCGGGAGGTCTTCGACAAGCATTTTGGCAAAGTTGTTCGTCAACAGACAGTGGGCGATTTGTTGCTTAGCAAGTAATGTTGTCAGAGATAAGGAAACTTCTTTGCACTGTAAGGTATTTAAAACTGTATAAAGCTAAGACCGCACAATTTTCTCATTAATTAAATCCAGAAAACGTAAGAGAGTTTTCTTCAAGCATCATTCTCGCGGTAGTTCTGTCAGTGTTCCTCGTCTAGCGGCGTGTAAATATTGTGAATTTGACGAGAACGGAGATAAAACGGTTCATAGCACAGCCATATATTTCGGATGATAAAGAAGACCAAGCTTTTCAATCAGAGATCCCAAATGAATGATAATGATAATTAATGGATGGATTTCCTTATTGTGTCTAGAATGTGTGGTTATTTATTAATTTGTTACTTCCTTATAATGTATCCAAAATGACTGGTAATTGATGGGTGGACTTTTCCAGGATGAGTTGTCGCTAAGCTTCTCTTTCGTTTACTTTTCGAGGCGCATGTTTCGCCATCTTGTGTCTGCTGCGACGCGGCTCAGAAACAGTAGGAAACACAGATTCAATACAGCTAAATTATAACCTTGAATACGAACTGACCATTTATAATACCAACGGGGCAGCTGGCAGTTTTGGGGATTACACCAAAGGACAGTGTGACATCTCTTGGCACCCTTCACTCGTTATGATTATTATTTATTTATTAAAAGCACTTAGCTAAGTACAGGTGATCGAGAATCTTAATTTGTAGTTATTAATAATTATCCCACAAAACCAACATGCTTTCACTTGGCGGATTATAAGGGTGTCATAAAATTCTACTCTTTACACAATAATTAGATAGACGTTTTATTGTCGAAAAATCTTTCTGCAGGAGGAAACTTCTTATTAAAGGAGTAATAAAAATCCGTCTTTTCTTTAGATTTAATGAGCCCTCCCCATCCACTCACTATTACTTCAACCTAAGGTTTTAATATATGTGCAAGAAGGTTTTTAAATTTAACAATTTTATTAGCTGGAAATCTTTCTACTGAAACACTCTTGCCTTTATGTGTACTTTGTTTGACTTCTACTTTCCTCAGCCATTTTGAAGGGCTAACTGGTGCATTCCGGGCACTGATGTTTATGTTGGCTAGAAACTACGTCATCCTTGACCTGGCTGTCAGTCTCGAGTCTTCAGTCACCAATAGGGTCTGGGAAAATATCTACAGTAGATTTAGAAAGATCTATCCCAGTGGAGAAAATATCTTTTATTACACTACAGCGGGTTTAGAAGTTTCTGTCCCAGTGGAGAAAATATCCTGTATTGCCTTACAGTAGGCTTAGAAGTTTCTGTCCCAGTGGAGATAACATTCTGCAGAATCGTCATCCTCAGGGTGAGGGAGGAGTGATGAAACACTTCAATGTATACTGGACAGAACAAATTAATTAAGGTGTAACTGTACTTTAAAGCATTATCTGCATAATAAATGTGCATGCAAACTATGCCTGTCTCTCTTTCTGTCTGTTGAGTCACCATTCACGTCGCATTGCGATCGTATGCGTGTTTAAGCTACGGATACTAGTGAAGTGAATTTGGCTCTCGAAACCAGCATCTATAGTTACATTCAATCAGCGTTCATTACATATATACGTACACATTTTGCTTAGTGTACATGATACAATATCACTCATAATGAAACTTAAATACCTTGTTTCTGTTTAAAAAATAACCCACTCACATACAATAGTTTTATTGTTAGAACACACTATAAAATATATATAATAGGACATGCATAGCCTAGTTTGACATAGACAATATAGGAAAACATCTGACACACTGGAACACACCTACATGTATTTTGAGGGAGTATGCGGCAAAACACATGACATTTAGGGAGTATGCGGCAAAACAGCTGAAATTTAGGGAGATTGCGGCTTAACAGTGACAGGGAGTATGAAGCAAAACAGCTGACATTTAGGGAGTATGCGGCAAAACAACTGACATTTAGGGAGTATGCGGCAAAACAGCTGACATTTAGGGA
Source organism: Sinotaia quadrata (assembly GCA_028829895.1). NCBI lineage: Eukaryota > Metazoa > Mollusca > Gastropoda > Architaenioglossa > Viviparidae > Sinotaia > Sinotaia quadrata. The sequence continues at coordinate 72,619,154 of CM054182.1, forward strand.
GTTTGCTGCAAAACAGCTGACATTTAGGGAGTATGCGGCAAAACAGTTGACATTTAGGAATATACAGATATACACATTTTGTTAGTATATACGATAAAACATGCATAATTAGTGAACACTTCAAAACATTAGTCGTAATGGGGACATAACATTCGCTAATCAGCAAAATTCTTGAACTAACAAAACAGACACAACTTTGTGAATAAAATATGTCTCCTGTTAAATGACAAACAAAAATTTATGTTTCAGTAACAAATAACAAATTCTGTTTAGGTAGAGCAGACAAACTTTACTAGCACACGGATTTAAACCCATGCTGCAGTTTGTACATAAGCACGACTTAACACGGTGAAAGCAACATATGCTATTACTGAATGAAGACTTATTGTGCTAAGACAATCTCTGAACCATTTACTCCTAAACATCAGTATATAATAATAAGGTAATTGGAAGTCTGAAGCACAAATACTTCTAACCATCAGTATAGAATAATAAGGTGATGGGAAGTCTGAAGCACAAATACTTCTATGTGTAAATAAGTCACAAGAGTTATTTATTAATAAGTCACAAGAATTATTTATTAAGTCACAAGTTCCATTTCTTGTTGTTTGTACTATTTTTCAACACTGTATCGTTTGGGAATTTCCAATAATTAAATCACTTATTTACGTTTCCTTGCCAACACGATTTCCCCTTGCTGTGCGTTTTGTAAACAATTCTTAGAATACATGTTGAATTTCCCCTTGCTGTGCGTTTTGTAAACAATTCTTAGAATACATGTTGAATTTCAGTGAAAATTTCTCACGTGATGTTAAATGATTCGTGATCGGTGTAGAGTATGCGATGTCTCTTTGCTTAGCTATTTGTTTGTTTGTTTATTTGTTCACGTAATTATTTCTTTGTTTACTTGTTTATTTATTTGTTTATCTTTGTGTGAAATATGGTGTTAATTGTGGAATTATGTAACCTTCCCTCAAGGTGCTATGAATAATTAACAAATATTAATTATCATAACCACAATTACACTTCGACCGGGTGTTCGTCTTTTTGAGTCAGGTTTGGTGCTAGCTCCTGTAGTTTCAACAGCTATAATTCAGACGTAGATGAAAAACGTGACTCCAACACATAGTTCAAAAACGAAAACTGGTGAACACATGCCTCCAACACGTAGTTCCAGAAAAACGAAACTTCAGTACTTTATCTTGGAGTTTCACCACCAAACTGTTTGAGGCCCTGGAGAATAGATAAATGCATGTGTTAGTTTTCTCCTAACAACATTAATTGAATCTATTCTATTGCTGTCTTACTATATCTTGAACAGTTAATTTACAACATTAAATATGAATATACAATTTCTTCCTTTAGATCAGCAAACTTAATGTTATAGGCTTTAGTTACAATCATTTAGTCAGCAAACAGAAAATGTAAAAATACAATAAATGAATTGAAATGTTTTTAACAATGAAGTAAAAATAACATTTCTACAAATAATTAAACAACAAGAGATTTTTGTTTACTTATTTATTTGCTTGTTTACGAGAAATGAATTTGCGATCAGGTAAACTAATAATTGTGTATTTCCAAAAAAAAAAAAGTGTATGAAAAGTTGGATAAATATTTCATTAGCAGATAAGTGTTCCGCTTTCGCCAGAAAGATCTTATTCTCAACTGCATTATCTGATTCTCTTTCTGTGTGTGAATAGCAAAAAGTGTTTGAAAGGAATAACTGTTGTCACGCAAAAAGATGTGCCCGTAAACAGGGTGCCAGAGACATAAACAGCTAGAATGAGTGTAAGTACAAACTGCTCATGGAATTGAGGTCTCAGATATATTGAGTAATTATATTAGTATAATCTGGATTTATATTGTTTAATCACGATTTTGTATTTGTGTGATGTGTGTGCGTGTGTGTCTGTGTGAATATGTATTTTTAACATTTATCAATGTGAATTTAACCGGAAGGCTAGTTTGATTCCTTTTCAGCCGGTTTTCAGTTAATTGTTAGTTTTCATATTTGGATGGCATGCTAACTAAAATATATTAGAAGACTTTAAGAGGCACTGATTTTTTTTGTTTGCCAGCAACAAAAAATTATGTACATCGCCGTCATTGTAAATAATAACCATCATCATCGTCGCAATTGTCTTAATCATCATCAACATCATCATCATCATCGTCATCACCTTTACAATCACACTACATCCTCGTCATCATTGTCAATATCATCAGCGGCCTTATCATACAGCGTTGTCGTCGTTTTCTTCTTATTATTATTACGATAATAATTCTCACTGTCTCTTGTTATCTCGTCGGCGAATTGACTGAATTATGACCGTGGTGCGCTAACAGGATTGTGGGAGTTCCAAGTTCCTTTGGTTCTGTTTGTTCTTTTGTTGTTTTTTTTTAATAAAAACTGAAGTGCATTTCCAAGGATTGTTGCTTTGAGCAGTGCGCTCTGGTTTGTGATCTTCTGACAGTTGATTCAGACATTAACATTCCTATTCAGTGGTGATGCTGTTCCAAACTGCTCATGTCACTGCTTTTACCTCTCCAGTTTTCTCCACCCATCCATCTCTGGATTCCTTGTCTGAGATTCTGGCACACTTCCATCTTTTCCTTTACTTTTGTGTTGAAGTTAATGCGATGTTGATGTCTTGCTTTGTCTTTACCGTCATCGCTAGTGCCAAAACCATCATAATCGTTGTCGTCGCCACCATCGTCATCATCATCATCTCCACCACAACATATTGTAAATAGTGATTTTAGGAAAATTAAATATAAATCGTTTATAAAATTAAATTACCTTGAATCGGTGGGGTTAAATCTTTGATCGAGAACTTTGATCTAAGACCAAAGTGATGAAAAAAACACACTCACACACACACACACACACACACACACACACACACACACACACACAAATAAACATAAACATATAGTTTGAAATCTTATCACAAATATAAACAATGTCGTTCATACAGTAAAGGAATTTATGTTATGCATAAACCCTTACGTGGTCAATGTACCAATTAAGCTATGGTATCAGTCTCGACGAGTGTCTTATCAGTTGCGAGGGGTGTCTTAACAGTCTCGAGGGGTGTCTTAACAGTCTCGAGGGGTGTCTTAACAGTCTCGAGGGGTGTCTTAACAGTCTCGTGGGGTGTCTTAACAGTCTCGAGGGGTGTCTTAACAGTCTCGAGGGGTGTCTTAACAGCCTCGAGGGGTGTCTTACCATCTCGAGGGGTGTCTTAGCTTTGAGGAGTGTCTTTACCCGAGTTCGACCGCTGACATAACCTGGCTGGGTCAGATTAACTAAGCTCTACAACATAGAGCTGTACGTAAGTCAAGGTCAAGCGTCATCTATGTTAACCACTCTCTCTTGGTTCCCTTTATACAAACGGCAAGTATCCAAGCAGCAGTGTTTACATAGCACTTCTCTACACGACAAATTATATATTAATCTGCACATCACAAAATGTTAATATATCCGTCAATGTAATGCAAAATCAGCAAAATTAATATTATAGCAACTGCAACTAGTATTACAAAAATGATCAACGCAAGCTAACTGACCTTGTCGATAACTGATTGTGTCCATAACTGATCTTTTCCAGGAAGACTGAATACTTCGGGGAAACACATTAGAAGACAATTGGCCTTTGCTTTGGAAATGAAGGGTAAATATGATTTGCTTGTGTGAAAAATTGAGTCGCACTGAGGAACAGGAGTGATCAATAGTCCATTTTGTTTATAGTGGGTGGTGTTTACAGTAGCTGGTGTTTATAGTGGCTCGTGTTTATAGTGGCTCGTGTTTTTAGTGGCTCGTGTTTATAGTGGCTCGTGTTTTTAGTGGCTCGTGTCTTTAGTGGCTCATGTAATTTGGTACTCTAATACCATGTGAATTCGCATTATGTCTATGACCCCAACAGTGACGGGTTTGGATGGAAGATGGGCAAAGTGTTAGTTCTCCACCACTCTGGGTCGCCCGTAACTATAGGCAAATCCCCAAAACACACCTTGTTGGCCACATGTATTATAAAGATGAATGATACCTAACGTAGAATACAAGAGTGATAGTCTTAGAAACGTGGTTCTCACCGTCCCGCGAGCGTCATGGCGCCCGCCGAAGAATGTACATGTTAAAGTAAGAATGATAAATATATTTCTGTCACTAGTTCAACAATATTATTCTTAAAAAAATAAATCATTCAAATTTTCAAAAGATGAATAAAGTAGATTTTACAAAATAAATATCATAAAAACAGTTTTCAACTATTTTGTAAAAATCTACTTTATTCATCTTCAAGGTAGATTCAAGAAGAGCAAAGCCTATTAGTAATAGTGAAAGAGTAATCCGCTTGACTGGTATAGATATATAGTTTACATATTACTAAATATGTGATTTGCGTATTCTTTAATCTCCAGTACAAAATATAATATAAAAATAAGCTGTGAAAAATTAATGGCGTCCGCCAAACTCTTCCGAAAATTTGAATGTGCTCTTGGTCACTAGAAGATTGGGGACAGCCACTGTTCTAGAAGAGAGTTTGAGCCCCCTTATATATAGAGCCAGGACAGTAAGAAATACAGGTGACCCACTACAACATGTAACATGTGAGTCATGCTAACATGAATGGTCTATGTATCAACAATAAATAACATATACATTATTTGAGTTCATAATCATGACCAAGTGATGTCATAAGATAATATTTGGTTTGAGTCCTATGGCAATGTAGGAGTTATTCGGTTTATTTGTGTGAGTGAAGTATAAATGAGATTATACAAGAACACCGAATGTTACTGAGTGAATTTTAAAAGCACTTTGGTAGAGTTTGTGTACAACTTGACTGAAGCTGTGTGGTTGTGACTTTATAATTACATAACTTCTGATTGCCTGGCGTGTAGTCTAGGGTATGAGTGAATGTCATTAGCAGACATGCACATTGTCTGCTGAACTGGTCTGTGGGTCATTCTACTCTAATGTGGCTTGTGGCTCAGCGGCTCGTCAAACCAACATCCATTACTAGGTGCATTGATCGAAAGTGTATACAGAACAAGATGAAGAGATTGCAATTGGTGTGTATATTGCATAGTGTGTAGATATGTAAGTGTGTACATAATGCATAATGTGTAGATCTGTAGGTGTGTGTAGAATGCAAGGTGCACAGATCTGTAGGTGTGTTTAGAATGCATAGTATGTAGATATGTAGATGTGTGTACAATGCAAGGTGTGTAGATATGTAGATGTGTGTAGAGTGCATATTATATAGATCTGTAGGTGTGTGTAGAATGCATAGTATGTAGATCTGTAGGTGTGTGTAGAATCAAGGTGTGTATAAAGAGCAAAGTGTGTAGACAGCAGCAAAGGGGAAAAGGAATCATTAGTCATCTACATTCCAAAGTTAGTGATGATAACATGCTCTTGTGGCACAACAGAAAGTGAAGTGTGTGGGTATCTATTCATCCGCACCATTTCATCCAGTCTCAATCTCATTGTGTTCAGTTAGTAGGACAGGTTTTCTCATCATGCAGCCCTATGCCACCATGTATGAGATGACAGTTTATCTCATCACGAACATTAACCAAGCCTGTATGTACATATTCATATAATGGCTGAACATCAAAGTATGTAAGTACGTATTCATATAATGGCTGAACATCAAAGTCTGTAAGTACGTATTCATATAATGGCTGAACATCAAAGTCTGTAAGTACGTATTCATAAAATGGCTGAACATCAAAGTCTGTAAGTACGTATTCGTATGATGGATGCTTATATGCATCAACGGAAGAACACATGTGTATGTGAGCATATCTGCGTACAGTTATTTATGAATATTGGCATATGAATATATGCAGGAGATGCATATATAAAGTAATTTATGTTCGTTGACAGATAATGTATGCATACTTGTCATATATGTGTGCATATGTGTATGTATATGAATCTGAAACAGTTCCAAAGTATAATTATAAAAGAATCATATTTTTTTTATTAACTCTATCATTACATTTGAGTCCATTAGATTAGTGGTGGTGCTTAAATGGACATTATTCAACTGAAACAGTATCTGTTAACTTTTCGTCCCATAAATTGTACCGGCAGAAAAACAAATAACAATAAAATCCCACACAGACACGCCTTACGAAGAAAAAAGAAAACAAACAAACAAGGAATCAAAATTTAAAGCCTCCATACAAATCGAAGGTATGAGTGTGCAAACAGTGTCCAACTCATTGAAGTAACTCACAATTGCAAGGAGCAATTACCTACATAGAAAAATCGTTACTCAACCATATGTGCATGCGGTGCTTCATTTGAAAGGTGACTCTAAAGTAAAAATCGACCGATGGGATCACAAAAAAAAAATTATCAACTCAAACTTCTATTTATTCATCTCCATCGCTAGTGGCAGGTGGTCGCATGATGATGATGTCTGTTTACTTACGCGACGTCTTGGTGACAACAAAGGTGGAAGGAGTTCTGAAGGACAGAGAATGTGCGAGATCCACTCACTTCTGCTTTTGCTCCAGGTACTTAACTTCAGTTTGAATTAACACTGCGAAATAATTGCCTTTCTTACTTGCACGCGTTTCACTCTAGCCTGTGTATTTTCTTTCTTCATATCTCGTGTTCTTACGATAGGCTGTATGCACTCTGTAATTACTAAATTTCTTTCCTGATATCTCGATGTCTGGCGGACCTGCTAAGATTATGTAATTACGTATTTCCTTGTCTAATGGTAAGACATGCACACTCCATGTAATTACGTATTTCCGTGTCTGACGACAAGATTTCAATACACTATGTAATTGCATATCTCCGGGTCTGACGACAAGATTTCAATACAGTATGTATTTACGTATTTCCGTGTCTGATAACAATATTTCAATACACTATTTAATTACGTATTTCCGTGTCTGATGACAATATGTCAATACACTATGTAATTACGTATTTCCTTGTTTGACGGCAAGACCTGCACATACTATTTAATTACGTATTTCCTGTCTTGAAGGCATACACTTTGGGATTGTTATTTTCACTTCCTGTCATTACTTTTGAACAATGAGTAGCAGTAACGCAGTGATCACTCAACAATACTATAATAAGGAAAATGAGTAATTTGCATGATAAACGTTCAATAATAATTCGATAGATGAGTAATAAATACTCAGTAAAGTGTAACGATAGCACTTAAAAAGCGAATTATTAACATTCTAAATGAGTGTATTTCACGGTAACTGCACAAAACGAAACACGCTAATTGCTGTTCATAGGAACGGGGGTTAACTGTAAGATGAAAGGGTTAATTGTAAGATGAAAGGGGTTAATTGTAAGATGAGCACGTTTCAAAACATCACACTAACAAAATAACGTTATTCAGCATTTACAGAAACATGTGATTGGTGTGGAAACTGGATGGATCAAAACAAAATTTTATCAGCCAAGAGACTGCTCAATATGTCTGCGATTTTCCTTCAAATTTTAATTTTCTTAAAAATATTTGATTACATGAAAGTTTCGAAAGAATAAAATTAATTAATGATCACTTCCATACAAAAAGAAAATAGAATGTTGTTTGTTCTTTTTAAAAGGAAATGGAACCCTGCTGGCGCTATCGATATATAAAACAGCCAGGTGTTTTTTTTTGACGCCTTGCCGTGTCGGTAAGGAAAAAGAGCATAATTACTACAGGCCTGTCGTGAGTGAAATTTACTCAGCAGGCAAAAATTGTAACATCTTGAGTGCTGACGTCAGGCAGTGAAAATACACACATAACATATCACAAATAGCACATGAGTTATATTTCTTAGTGAGTACATTTATCATTACATGAGTTATATTTCTTTGTATGCATATTTATCATGACATGAGTTATAAGTTATATTTCTCTGTATGCATATTTATCATTACATGAGTTATATTTCTTTGTAAGCATATTTATCATTACATGAATACGCAGAGAGTATCTCTCTCTTTCTATTTCACAACCACACACACACACACACACACACACACACACACACACACACACACACACACACACACACACACACGCACACGCACACAGAGCTAGAGAGAGAGACACACACACACACAGATAGACGTAACAAAGAGTGACAGGAGAGAGATAGTCAGAGCATAGGAACCAGAGTGACACACTGCGCAGTGAGCATAGTCGTCTGTATCAACCTCCAAATCAATTACACTGCCTCATACCTTCAAAACAATGTACACTTTCTGAGACCTCCAAATCAATTACACTGCCTCATACTTTCAAAACAATGTACACTTTCTGAGACCTCCAAATCAATTACACTGCCTCATACCTTCAAAACAATGTACACTTTCTGAGACCTCCAAATCAATTACACTGCCTCATACCTTCAAAACAATGTACACTTTCTGAGACCTCCAAATCAGTGCACACTGAGAGTTCAAATTTAAAATAAAGATTCATAGAGAAATGGAATTTGTAGGCTGGTCTTCCGGCATGTACTCCAACTTAATTCGTATTGAAGCTCTATCCGAATTTGCCTCCAAACAGGTCGTAAGTCGCACTGAATGAATGAAACTTTCTTCTCTCTTAGTTGCCATTTTTTAAAGGGAAAGAACTCACACCTACATAGCTCTGCAAACATCTGTACACAAAGAGTAAACGCATTCATTTTAGTAAACGCTTCTCGTACGTAAAATTATCTGTACACAAACTTTATGACGCATTCATAAGCTTGTATTAAACACTCCTTGTAATTGTATGCTTGTAATCATTGCAGTTTAATAAGTGTATGTGTGTGTGTGTGTGTGTGTGTGTGTGTGTGTGTGTGTGTGTGTGTGTGTGTGTGTGTGTGTGTGTGTGCATATGTGTGTATTTATGTTTTTTTCTATACATGTATATGTATATATATGTGTAAGTTTCTATGTATTAAGCCCCTGCAAACATTGTAAACAAGGAACGCAAGCGCTGCACACAATGCCTGAAAGTAAACCAATATATGAAAACATACTGTGTGTAAATACTAATCATACATACTGTTTGTAAACACATGCATGTTTAAGCTGTTTAAACTTAAGAAAGGGAATACTACATGTAAACAGCTGTTTGTATGTATGTAAACACTATATGCAAAATAATGTCTTCATGTAAACTTATTTGTGCATTCTACATGTAAACGCTGTATGAAATGCGTGCGTGTACCAGAATCTAAATACGATATATTACCACTGTTTGTAAGTACTGCATGTAAAACCGTGTATGCAAACACGTTAAAATTAAGCAATACTATATATAAACACATATATAAACAATTGTATTAATATTGCATTAAACACCTTTCCCCCCCCCCCCAACAGTTTTATACCTCTGTTCATGTAGTGTGTACATATAAATAAGCAAACGTGAGCACATGCACGTTACACTTATATAGCCTACAATTAGCCCGCCTCGGTGATAGCATCATTAACTCTATATTTAATATGGCTGGTACCAATCATTCAATACTTAGGGAATATACCTATATCAAATAACAAGATCTATTAACTATAAATAGCCCAGTGGAAGGAGTATTGCCAGCATAGGCGTCTGCCGGATGACGTGCTTGTAAAATAATTTTGAAGGATTGAAATTTCCATTTATATTGGAAGTAAATGGGTTTTTTTTTTTGCAAACCACTTTTGATTATGACATTAATTTCAAGAACAAGGCGTTATTGAAGTGATTGTGCATTTATTCTAATCTGCAAAGCAACTTACCATTATGTCTGCTGTATACTTTTTCTCTCATACGATATGATAGAGTAAAGAGTATGATAGTATAGGTTAGCGCGCCTCCAAGCATATATTTATTTAGTAATGTATTTGTGTGTGTGTGTGTGTGTGTGTGTGTGTGTGTGTGTGTGTGTGTGTGTGTGTGTGTGTATGTGTGTATGTGTGTATGTGTGTGACGTGGTTATGTATACATTTCTTTCTTCCCCTTCCTTTTTTCTTTCCTTCCTTCCTTCCTTTCTTTGTTTCTTTGTTTCTTTGTTTGTTTGTTTCTTTGTTTCTTTTTGTTCTCACCAATTTGTGTACAGAACTGAAAGAAATAGCTGTTGTTTTTTTTAATTACATTCTCAAGAAGACTGGACAAAATGAATTATAATTTGTTTATAAGACTGCACAGCTTTCAAGTGTGTGAAGATATGCAGAGAGAAAGTCATTGCTAAGATCAAAACAAACAAAATCATGTGAAACTCAAATCACAAAGGATATATGAACACAGAATAGTGTCCCGCATGTAATTATTTAATAAACAAACAAAATAATACAACAACAAACCTATCGCCAAATTAAACATCCCAAGTCCCATCTCCCACTTCCGGCACATAAATTTGCAAACAACCAGTGGTCCATTGAGAGGAGCGCTTCTCGCATTGCGTGTAATCTGTAGTACATTAATTTTTGTTTCTGCTGTTGCTGATGTACTCCTCCTGTTACGCCATCTTTCAGCGATCGATTCGCGCAACCAAACACCTGTTGCTGCCGTGAGTGATTCCGTAGTGTATGCGTACTTCAACAGTATTATTTACTTTTGCGCCAGGCGTGCAATTTTATGCGCACGCGCTGTGATGCACGGAATCTCACTCGCGAAATTTAAAGGGAGGATCAGGCAAAATCCTACTCACAGTGTGTCTAAGATCTTTACGGGTGTTTGCTTGTGAATTTTTTTTAAAAAATGACTTTTTGTGCATGTTTTTACATTTTTTTTAGTACATCTAGTCTGATTATCTTGAAGTAGTAGAGTCAATCTAACAACCTCGTCAAAGATCAAGATAGCAATGTATGTACTAGATATTAACTCAGCCTTACTTTGTTGTAACGCAAGTATGTAAGATCAGAAAGATTCGAAGAAAGAAAGAAGTACATGGCCCATAAATCAAAAGTCCGTGAGTTACTGTAACGTACCTCTTTCCATCCCTTCCTTTCACCTGCTGTATCATTATGTGTCGGGTGGAAAATGGGAGTGGGGCAGGTGAAGGGGAAAGATGGAAATTAAATGATTTTTTTTTTTGGTAAAGTGTCTCTTGTAGACATTTTGGATGTGTTTCCATCTCTTTTATTTTTATTTCTTAAAAGGAAAATCGAGCGCAGGTCCCCCCCCCCCCCATCCCGCTGCCTCAACATCATCTTGTTTTCCGGCTTTTCCTCGATCGTTTAAATCTCTCTGCAATGCTCTATATGTTCCTCATTTATCACTGCTCTCAGAGTTTACATCGTCTTCACAGATGACATTAATGAGACAACGTCTGCACAAATCAACTACATTTTCACCTGATGTTTCCTGCCAAAGGTGATTCTTCTTTTATTACACTATTATGTTATCCATAAATGTAGACTGCTTGTTTCTAAAAACAAATAGAAGTCCTACTGTTGTTGCAACTGTTGCGCTGCTGTAGTTGTGATGCTGTTCTAATATTGTTGAAGTTGTTTGTTGGCTCTGCTTGAAGGCTGGGTTATTATTTTAATTTCTTTCAATAAATTCTCGGCCCGTTAACACCCGGAGAATAAGACGCTAGTGATGGAGCAGTTCCTGACGACCGACCGAAGAATGATTTCACCCACATGCAGTCTGAAGATTTCCGAAATACTCAAAGATGGGTGACAGTAAAAGCCGGACACCCTGGTTGAGTTGATAACGCTCACACCTCACCATCACCTCTGCTTTGTTCTTTCAGATGTCTATATCTAACCCAACATTTCTCTCTTCAGTCTCTCTTCCCATCTACTTCCCTCCCTCACCCATAACTGTTCCTAGATGCGAAAGTGTCATTTCATAAAACTTAGTGCTCTTCAAGTATATATCGATTTTTGCTAATCTGTAAATTTATATCTTCTTCGAATGCAATACGCTTCGATAAATCTCTGCTCTTGTATGAAGACTCTTTACATATAGATCTCTTCTCGAAAGTCAGTGCTCTTGAAATAAATCTCCGTAGCTCGAGAAAGTGTGCTCATAAATCATTCACACCATTGAAACGGTCCTAGAGCCGACCCACCTCACCCCCCCTTTCCACTTTTTGATGTCTACCGACAGCCATTGTTGAGGTAAGCGACTGGTACCACTTGGGCGCTGTGTTTATTGTCTCTTGGCTTATGGCTGATGCTTGGCGGGCACGATACCACTAAGTGAATAGGGACTGGTTTTGTCTCTGGCAAGCGTGCATCTGTTAGTTTGCGTACACAATTCTAGACGACGTCTGCTGCAGTGTGTCCATTAGGCACCCTTCCCTGGTACACCTCTGTCCATCATTCACCCATACCCCAAGCGTGCACGTTACTTCGCACAAAAAAAACTTCTGCATTGAAAGACAATCCAATTTAGCACAGGCACGCGCGTACTACGCGAATTCAAACGCGAGATGTCTCTTAACTGCCCGCTTATCGTTGGATCTCATACCTGAGTCAGGTAAGCTTGAGCTAACGTATACACACACATTTAATAGTGTACTCATAAATTGATTACGTCACCGATCTTTTTAGAGCCATGCTGATTAAATATTTACGAGGACAACATGAAAAAAATCTGCTGCTGGCAACAGTCTGCACTCTGCTGACGAGCAGCTGATAAGGTAAATTTTTGCGACCCAGGCCCCTTTAAACGTGACGACGTTTTTGTAATACACGCCATGACCGGTTGTTTAGTGTTTGTGTGTGTGTGTGGGGGGGGGGGGGGGGTTTAGGGGGGTTAACAATGTTATAACAACATTCATTGTAAGACGGTGATATTGATATGTACATCACTTTAACCTGTCTTTGCGAATTGTACTTTTATTTCTTAACTCCCCTGACTGATTCTAGCGAATTTTATTAATTCACCTTAGAGAGCAACATTTGATTTAGTATGGCATGAGTTAAATATCTGCTGGTGGGTGGAGGAAAAGCTTGTATTACAGAAAGAATTATGCACGGATTACATCTGATGTCCTGTTTTGTAGAAGGACCGAGTGAGTTATATTTAATTCAAATCAAATCAAATGGGAGCACATTTGTCAATACAAGCGGTTTCTTTCATGTTTACTGACGTTGTCTATACAAAAGGTGTTTGTGGGCACGCTCACGGACTCTAAACTACTGTTTTCCATGCTCCCAAGGAGTGCTTTCCAGGGAGTCACCATCTGCAGTGCCAACGGGTACCGGCGTCATGCTTAGCGCAGTTGTTGTCCTACATACTTGAGTAATTTACTGTTCCGTGTAGGCCAGTGCATCATAGATATTTATCTTATTTCTACACATTTATGCCTTTGATATCCCTTCAGACCCCTAACTGATTATCACATCTGACTCCCCTTTGACCTTTGCCTATAACTTCGAAGTCAAAGTGAGCAGCACGCTGAAGACAGGCATGTCATAGATATAAAGGGAATCGGATCTGGCGGCATGTTGCATTATTTGTTTCTGAACACGTATACATTCGTAATAACAGTGATGCTCATTAGTGGCAGTGCGCTTCACTGATGTCTTATGGTCGGTCTTAGCGACTCATTATCATTGTGAGATACATAGTTGGTCTTAGCGACTCATTATCTTTGTGAGCTACATGGTTGGTCTTAGCGGTTTATTATGATTGTGAGCTACATGGTTGGTCTTAGCGGTTCATTATGATTGTGAGCTACACGGTTGGTCTCGGCGACTCATAAACATTGTGAGCTACGTGGTTGGTCTTGGCGACTCATAATCATTGTGAGCAACATGGTGGTCTTGGCGACATAATCATTATGAGCAACATGGTTGGTCTTGACTACTCATAAACATTGTGAGGAACATGGTTGGTCTTGGCGACTCATAATCTTTGTGAGCAACATGGCGCCAGGCAAAGGAAAGAAGGTAAATTTTGTTTTCACTTCTATACCCGACCGTTTCGTGTAGTTCCTAGGAAGAGTGTGTTCTTATTATGCTTCATGTCTTTCTGCCAACAAATAGCACAATGAAATAATTAAATAGTTATTTAAAAAAAATATATATAAGTTTTATATTTAAACAGACGCGACAACTTCACATGTACATCGAATTACTAGCCAGCCAACAAACCAGCCATAGTACCACATGCCTGACTCTGCAAACCGCCAAGAGAGACCCGAACTTCTTGAGCAGAGATTTAACTCTGTGTCATAACTTTCTTCATTTACCTTTACTCAGTATATCTACACTCACACGGGCATGACTTTGTAATGACAAATACCTATAACCCGGTTGTATTATTATCTGTGAAGTTACCTTTAACAATTTGTTTTGTTCTACATGAAAAAATATATAATTAAATTATATAATAATTAAAATCAAATAGGCTCATATATATATGTACATGTGTGCATATGGGGGTGGGGGGTGGGGGTATATATGGTTTCAGAAATCTATCAAGTAATGTAACACATATGAAAATATAGATATAACTTTATTTATATATTATACTTAGTCATTCATTAAACATTTTCAGGTGAAGAAGCATGCTGATTAGGTAATTACAGATTGCAAGTCAAATATGCAAAACAAGACAGAAATATGTTACTGGCAAATTCAGCAGTATAAAGTAAAATACAAACTACCCAAAGATAATCTATAAAGAATAATAGCACAAACATAAAATGTCTGCACAAAAAAATATTTTGAGATGTGTTTTTAACTGAACCAGTGACACGCATTACAGCCTACCCCGAGATAATATTTATTCAAGAGATTAGTTGTTCGACAGAAAAATCCCAGTGACACGCATTATAGGATACCCCAAGATAATATTTATTAAAGATATTAGTTGTTCGAAAGATAAAACCCAGTGACACGTGTCTCCATACTTTCACATAGTCTGCGTAAGAATTTATGTTAAATCTATCATTTATCACAACGTACGTGTGTCATATTGTTGGACACCAAACGTTTCACTCCTAGGGCTTTGGGGACACTCTGCCATCACTTAAACTTCAAGTCCACAAAAATGCGGGAGCGTTGCGACAAACCCGTTAGGCGATCATGCGCATTACAACATAATTGTGTCTCTACTATTATTAACCCGACGGAATTTGTCGGTCCATCCTTAACTGGGTCTATGTACACACCTTGAACACTGTGACATAAACACGATAAGCAACGTAATCTTGCTTGGAGGAACACACACCTAAGCTGAGATCAAGCACGACAACCAACGTAATCTTGCTTAGAGGAACACACACCTAAGCTGAGATCAAGTACGACAACCAACGTAAGCTTGCTTACAGGAACATAACACCTAAGCTGAGATTAAACACAAGTAATGTAAGTTGGCTTAGAGGAACGCCCACCTAAGCTGAGATGAAAAGAAATGTAACAACGGTATTAATGACACAGTGTCAACATATCATAGTACACAGTGACGTAAGGAAATTCAGCTAACATGCTGAAAAACTTCAGAAACGCAACATAATGCGAAGCTCTGACACTTTAAAAACAAAAAAATGAGAACAGCGTGGAAGCCCAGAAAACTGCTAGTTTACGTTGTGTAGACTTTTTCATCACTTGCGCAAAATTTCATTAGAAATATGAAGGCATGAAGTTCTATTTTTATGTGAATACCTGATGGCTTGCTGAAGACGAACCCAAACGAAACAAAGAATAAAAGCTGGGAAAGACAACTGCGTTTAGTGGTGCTTGTCTCTTTGAAAACTTACAAGCCATCTGTTTGGGTGTTTTGAATGAAATCATCTACCGTATATGTGTATGTTCTGATTCAAAACACTCTCTTCTTCATAATTTGTCTTCTAAGACGTCTTGACAGGGAGGATGCCGGCATCTCAGTTTCTCATGAATTATAGATTGCGAAATACGGTCTGCACAGCCTCTATCTTGTTGTTTATAGATTATAGATTGTGAAACATGGTCTGCACAGCCTATTTCTTGTTTATAGGTTATAGATTGCGAAATACGGTCTGCACAGCCTCTATCTTGTTGTTTATAGATTATAGATTGTGAAACAGGGTCTGCACAGCCTATCTCTTGTTTATAGGTTATAGATTGTGAAATAAGGGTCTCTACAGCCTTGGTCTTGCTGTTCATGGGTTATAGATTGTGAAATAGGGTCTGCACATGGCTGAAGGAGGCCTATGGACAACAATCTTTCTATATCAAGAAATATCTGCGCCACAGTGTCTGTACTTAAAGTCTAATACATTTAGTCTTTCTTGGACGCAGAGTCCATGTCTTGGACACAGAGTGGACTGATTCTATCTGGTTGCTTCATTACTAGATGTGGGCTCAGCACTGTGTGTTATAATATTGTCAGCAGTCTGTATGTCTCGGTAACAGCTTTTATTTTCAGTATTCTCATGTAAAATTATCGAATATACACGAAGTGCACATGAATGGAAATGCAATCTCCCAAACTGATTTTCCACTATGGTTGCTGTTCATTTTCTATCCATGCCTAGGGACATAAGGTTATTATTCAATAAACACTCGTGATTAAGGAGTAACTTCATTTTCCTTCCTCAAATACTCACAACAAATCCCATATTAAAGAAGTATTAAAACCACTTTTCGTTAGGCCTTCAGACAATTTTATTAGGGAAGTGAGATCACTTCCGAATGAAAGACTGGTGGTCCTGTAAATGACTACACACACACACACACACACACACACACACACACACACACACACACACACACACACACACACACACACACACACATACACACGCACGCACGCACGCACGCACGCACATATACGCGCGTCCGCCTGCACACACACACACATATATGTATATATCACATAAATGCACTCAAGCGCACACAATATATAATACATATTAATCTATTCACACGCGCATACATGCACATTGGCGTTCGGTGTTGTGTGATATGTGCATTTAGGATGTGTATTTACCTGTGAGTATGTGTATATGAAATGTTTACTTGTATTTTTTGCACCTAAAACCCGACCCGAATACAAATATTAAACTTTGAACAGAAATTAGTATGTTTGCGGGTGTTTAGAGAGTGTATTTATGTGTATATAATTATTTGTGTTTGTATGTGTGTGTGAACATATTTACTTGAATAATTTTTTCCACCAATCCGTACACAGAAACGAAACTTTGAATTCAATTTGCAGTGTTTGAATATATCTAGAAAGTATGTCTACGGGGAGTGTGTGTGTGTGTGTGTGTGTGTGTGTGTGTGTGTGTGTGTGTGTGTATGCATATACGCATGAGTGAGTGTAATTGTGTGTATATTTATTTGTGAGTGTAAGTATGTATGTCTGTGCTTGCCTGCATATAGGCGATCGCCCGCTTTCACTCCACCTCTCCACACACGTAGCTGTAACGATTTCACTTTACCAATTAGCATTCATTCCAAAGTAAAATCATAATAAATAACAAGGGCCAGTGACTCATTGATGCCACCTATGTGATGAGTTTGCGAAGTTCAAAACTGACACATGTAAACGAAAATAATAAATTTAAAACAGGAAGTAAAAACAAAAAATAAATGAATGCGAAAATTTCAAGAACAAGTAAGGATCTAATAATTCTGTACCGCTGGCTTGCTTGGATGTCGTTGTGAATCATGATCTAATGCACAAATGGTCTGGATTTTAATGCAGGGGTTGAATTTGACTGTATCTTGGAATGTTTACTCAAAACAAGTCTGGCCGTAACCCGTTACTCGTTCTCTTTGTAACAGCACACATAGTCTCGGATACGCACACCGCAAACATTTCCATCCCCGTGTATCTCATTACCCCGAAAGACGTTTATTCTTCTCGTGTCTGCAAAAGTCATTGAAGCATAGCATTCACTTAGAAAAAGGCAGAAGCTCCGAGAATTAAATTATAATTGAGCGCTGAAAATAATATGAGTAAATGCGTTCTTGATGTACGAATTGCAAGTTTAATCTTAGCGGCTTTTTCATTTGCTAATACTCTTTTTATAATCGCGTAACAAAATTCATTTTAGATGAGATTTGCTTTTAAAAGAATTGCACCAAGAGTGTGTGTGTGTATGTGTGTGTGTGTGTGTGTGTGTGTGTGTGTGTGTGTGTGTGTGTGTGTGTGTATGTGTGTGTGTGTGTGAATGAGTGTGTATGTGCTTGTGTGTGAATTAACGGCGCTAAAACTAATGAGGTTAAAGGTAATTTAATTCAATAATTATTAACTTAAGCAGCAGGTCCTTATATAAATGATATTATCTTTGAAGCAGCTTGCAAGCAAGTCACATAACTAGGAGACCAATTTATCAAGGGAACAAGCAACGTGTTCAACAATAAATCAAGTAATATTTTTTTAAGTTAGTGGTGTTCACGAATGTATGAACGAGCGATATTATGCTGTGTCTTCGCTAAGTCTTGCTTCTATTCCTCATACATATTTGGATCTTCACAAGTCGCATCCCCGATATCCATCTACCTACCTACCTACCTATCTATCTATCTATCTATCTATCTATCTATCTATCTATCTATCTATCTATCTATCTATCTATCTATCTATCTATCTATCTATCTATCTATCTATCTATCTATCTATCTATCTATCTATCTATCTATCTATCTACCTACCTACCTATCTATCTATCTATCTACCTACCTACCTACCTACCTATCTATCTATATTTCTATTTATCTATCTATCTATCTATCTATCTATTTATCTATCTATCTATCTAAACTAGCTAGTTAAAATGGGGGAGGGGTAATTGTCTCTGAAAGTCCTTTGCGATGCACTACCTGGTACACAATATATAGGAATTTCAGAAACAATCAGTTATTCATACACTTGTCAGCTAAGGAAAAATAAAATAAAATGTGACGGATACCCCCACCTACACCCTCTAGAATGGTCATACATTTTTACAATTTTCCTTAATGACATCATTAAAAAGATGCCTGACAAGCTCTGGACTTAAGAAGTAATATATCAACTTAATAGCCCTCGCACTTGAATTGGGATCGAAGTTGCAACGTTCCTTTTGAAATAAGTAAGAGAGGGAAGTATTAAGTAAACCCATAAGACATGCCTACGAAATACTTGGCCATCTTGTAAAGCATGCCCCAGAAGTATTTGGTGTACATCTGTAAGTGCCTACGAAGTGTTAGGTCAGCTGAAAATATATGCCTGAGAAGTGTCTGGAGAGTGCATAGACTATACCTCATAAGTATCAGGCCAACACATGCAGTTCGTCTCAGAACTTTACGGTGAGCAAAAAAAAAACAAATAAAATATTGTCAGCGCATAAAAATATGCTTAAGAAAACACACTGCAAACATTCAACATTCAAGACTGTGTACAATACATCTGAGCATCTTCCTGTTGAGTCTCCGACTAAATTAGTCCATCGGAGTCTTAGAAGTCGACACTGGGAAATCTGTTATACATGTTTTTATCAGCAACAACAGGGATAATAAGCTTGAAAGCAGATTCTCCACCACCACCACCACCACCACCACCATCTCCAGTCCTTTAGATATTTTTGTTCCGTGTCCTGCTGTGCTCATTATTTAGCTCAAAGCAGGGTATCTCACGTGGATAGAAAGCATTTAACACATTGTCTGACTGCTCTCCCTTTGTCACTCCCCACTATTTATAGTAAACGAGTCAGGATGGTATTTGAGTGAAAACTTTCCATTTGGCAGTGGAATAATGAACTAATGAATCAAATTATACAGACACGTATGTATGCTGACACACAGACACGTATGTATGCTGACACACAGACACGTATGTATGCTGACACACAGACACGTAGAAGATATAGACCAATATGTTTTTGACATGCTGATAATTTGCGTGTTTTCGATTTAAACCTTGATTTTCTTTAGCCGTTTTATAAAATCAGTCAGATTTACTTCAAGGTGTATTATTTGAGAACGCTTGAAGCCTTAAGACCGGATCAAGTACGACGTACGTATGTCTGAGCAGGGACTCATGGGATTGGGGAGATGGGAGAGATACAGAGATGGGATTGACCTGACCAATCAGTGAGACTTTTGTGTCAAAACAAAAAGTATCCTTTTTCTAGTTTCATCCTTTTAGGCTTTCACAGTTAAACATGTTTTAATACTTTATTTCTATGAATTATTTTCCTCAGTTGTAGCAAGACGGCTTTTTGGTCAGGATTAATTAATTAATTTTAAAAGGAACAATCAATGTACAATTAATTAAGTTTGAAAGAGACAATTAATGTTCTGCAATACACGAGAAAGGGCAACACCACTAATATACTTTCAGCTCAGTAGGTATTTTACATTTTTTCTTTGACACAGAGTCCAACACTCTCTGTCTTGTGGAACTATTTGTCCTTCAGCAGTGTCAAAAGTACCACTTTGTACGTGTGGTTTACCACGTTTTACTATTATGGTACTGCTTGTTTTCCATGCCATGGAAAATAGTACTACTTTGCAATAAAAATATAATTATGGCAATAAATCCTAAATGCATTTCAATATAAACAAACACTCACTCGTTCCCCAGTTTTGGATAAAACAGTTGATAATTAAAATGTACTTTTCCTTCTGCATTGTTACTGACATTAATTTTATCTCTTTTATTATAGTTTTCTTTTCATACTCCTTTCTCGTATATCTAGATTTCACATAGCCAACATATATGTAGACATTTTCACATTTGTTATGCCTGTCGTTTGATACCCGGGGTGATATAAACGAATGCGATTAGACCAGATGTTTACTGCACCAATTCACCTAAAGATTGCCAATGCAGGTAATCGACTCAGTTTATTACTGGAGTGACATTCTAGTGACACTCCAACGCCACTTAGTTAGTGGTTATGATTATTATTAATTAGTTAATCGTCCATAACTAATTACAAGTGATGAGAATCTTAATTTATGTTATTAAAAATTCTTTAGCAGACGCCACTCGTAAATCTCACTTGGCGGATATGCGTGCGCTGTAAACGTTTTCTCTCTTCCACAACATCAAAGGCAAACATTTACTGTCATACAATATTTCCGTAGGTGGAAAACTTCTTACTAAGGAGAAGACAAATCCGTCTGTAATCTATATTTAGCGAGCCCCCCATCCACCCACTTTCTTCTCCACATAAGGTTATCAATGTGTGTAAGAAGGTCAATAAATGTAACAATAATGTATTAAATCAACAATCAAAATATACATATGACAAATACAATGAAAAAGATTACTTGACATCCATATTTCCATGAAAACAGTTTTGAATAATTTTCATACTACAATTCTTATATCCTAAAATAAAATTCAACAATAGTGTCAATACAAATCACAGGATAGTTCAAATCAGAGAATAAAGTGGAGTTAATAGAGGTAAGTGATAATAGTTTGCACACAACCTGATAGGTGTTGTCGCAATAATCTTTCATGCCTATCAATCAATATCTCCCCAACCGTTTCTGATAACTAACTGTTCTCAGCTTATGTCCTAACAATCAATATCTCCCTAACCACTTCTGATTTCTGTTCTCAGTTTGTGGCCTATCAATTGTCATCTCCCTATCCACTTCCGATCACTAACTGTTCTCAGTTAACAATCGTTATTCCGCTAATTATTTTCGTTAATATGCTTTCGTCCACATAATTTAACACTGAGGTTTGTGGACGTATCTTCGTTAGCAGTTTACTACTGAGGCACTGACCTATTTTCGCTGACTCGTTTACCACTTAGATATAATGACCTACTTTCATTAAGTAGTTTGCCACTGAGATATCCTGACATACTTTTATTAAGTAGCTTGCTTTTCAGGTTTGTTGATGGATACACTATTATTGATGCGGTGCCTTGTTGCAGCCATCGCTATTGAGTTTAATCATCTAACTAATGTAAAATGTGTACAACAGTGCAATAAACCATCAATAATGTTCTCATTTCAAAGAAACATATGGTTTATTTTGTTTCATTCATTTTACACGTCAATGGGCGGATAGTAAATGAGTAATTGGTTAGGTAGTTACGTGGATGGATAAATTGTTGTGTTTATTGGCTGCTGGGTGGCTGGATGTATTGCTGCATGGATGAAGAGATAAATGAATGAATACTTGTTTTAGATGGATTGTTCATGGATGAATAGTGCAGTGAAATCGGTCCGTCTGAAAGAAAAACGCATGCATGGATCGATACTTAATAAAATCCAGAACTTTAGAGTCGCTTTGACGTTTCCTAAATCTAGTGAAGTATTTTGGTGTCCGCTGGGCCCTACTGACACATACTACTTACTTTCAGGGGAAATGTGGTGCCTCCACCTTCAATTAAGGAACCTCACTTGAACACGTCCTTTGTTAATAATGCACATGTCGGATCATTTGTCACCTCGCTTTGGATGGAGTGCTGAATGTCTAAAAATAGACAAAATAAACATATTTGACACTGTTTCCGGAGAGCGGAGCTCTTTTCTAATAAATATTAATGATATTTATTTGCTAGAACTTACTCTCACTAAATAATACTAAATGTTCTTTAATAGACATGGCTTAGGTCTTGCTACGTCAGTCGTGTATATATTATGATTTAATGCTAAATTTAGTGTTATATAATAGTCATCACTTACCTCCTACTAAATATTAGTGTAATGTAATAGACATGACTTACATTCTATCAAATGATAGTAATAGACAAGACTTACATCCTAGTAAATATTAGCATTCTATAAACAGGCATGATATACTCTACTAAATAATGCTATATAATAGACATGACTTACATCTTACTAAATATAAGTGTTATATAATAGACATGACTTACAGTCTTACATCCAACTAAATATAAGTTTTATATAATAGACATGACTTACATCTTACTAAATATAAGTGTTATATAATAGACATGACTTACAGTCTTACATCCAACTAAATATAAGTGTTATATATTAGACATGACTTACATCTTACTAAATATAAGTGTTATATAATAGACATGACTTACAGTCTTACATCCAACTAAATATAAGTGTTATATATTAGACATGACTTACATCTTACTAAATGTTAGTATTATATAATAGACATGACTTACATTTTACTAAATGTAAGCATTATTTACTAAAGGTACAGCTACACTCTCGCTTTGAAATCCATTTTGAATAAGAACTCTCATTGTTGGGATATTAATTTCACGTCTTTTTGAAATGAGATCTGGTGAAATAGTAAATGCATTAGTATTCGCGCTTCTAGGAAACTACCTTTTAAAATATTTGTTTAATTTTGTTTTATCTTCGGCTTTCTGCTTGTTCCTTTTAAAATATTTGTTTAATTTTGTTTTATCTTCGGCTTTCTGCTTGTTCCTCTTAAAATGCATCACGAGTTTACTGCTCGTTGGAAAAGCGATTAAAATATTATAGGTTTGCAATTTAATGAATTTTCTTTTACATTAAAGACTTGTGTAAGCACAAAGTGATTTAGAGATGGTTCGAACCTGCATAGTGCCTAAATCTCATCTGTACCCTGATCAGCCCACAAAATGTTCAAATTGATTATAAGATGTGTTATCCTTTAACCACTAGGATTTAAAATCTCTGCTGACCCTTTGTGTATTTCGGACACTGGTAGACTAGGAGGGCAGAATGAAAGGTGTGAAAGGGAGACAGTCTCAGTTCTTGCTGCCCACTGGCCATGTGTGTTTGTGTGGTCTAAGGATCTGTTGGCTAATGTCACTCGAAGTGCTTTAGTTCATGGGGTCAAAGACAATGACCAGACCGGGTGAAGATTCGGTCATGGGACCGTATCGCTACAACAAGTCTGATTCAAAACAAAATAACTTCCCCGCATAATAACAGGTATTTGATAATCTCGATTTTCCCACTACAATCATCAGTAATTAGAACTAGTAAAATAAATAAGATCCCGGCACAATACCATACAGATAATGTATATAGGACCTCATTAATAACGACAACAGCAGTAGCCAACAAATAAAAGAAAATCAATATAAAATATGATAGGCATCAATTTAAATATTTTAATTAACACACACACACACACACACACAGACACACACACACACACACACAAACACACACACACACACGCATACACTGCATATTTATATCATGGGTCAATATCTCCCTTCACGCAAAACGTAGTAAAAACCGGGAAACATTGTACTAAAGTTGTCAATTTCAACAGTGATTAACATGACAAAATGGTTCGGATCCTAGTTATATTTCAAAAAGATGAAATGAAAGGTTTGCTGAAACTTTAAATTTATCTCCCCTTACTGATAAGTTTTTGGACAGCAGACAGGGGTCGACTAACAACAGATTCTTTTCGGTTGTCCTAACTTAATATTTAACAGTCTTTACACACACACACACACACACACACACACACACACACACACACACACACACACACACACACACACACACACACACACACACACACACACATACATACATAAACATAATCTCTTTCTGCTCCACAGAAAATTAGCTAGTCTAGGCCAGCTGCACAACTCTTGAAGACTTGAAGACATATGTATAATAAGTCCCATTCAGGGGTGATAGTTACGCCCCTCACTTCTTTTATGTCATACATTTACAGTGATTATTTTTTGTACGTACTCTTAACCACATTGTACGGGGTTCCATGATGTTTATGATGAAGACACTCGGTACACTTCTGAGTCAGCAGCACATGCATTATATAGTTAGTATGATTCATCCGGTATGGGTTATAAATCTGTGTAAATCAGGTTCAAAGAGTTTGTTGCTGTAAACAGGAAAATCAGCGAAAAAAGGAAATACGTGAGAAGAGTCTGGAATTTTCTGGACAATTTCTTATTTATCGTCACTGCAGCCACTGCGACGTGTGCATGGAAGTCAAACACCCATGAGAACAATCGTGTACACGGAAGTCAAACACCCATGAGAACAATCGTGTACACGGAAGTCAAACACCCATGAGAACAATCGTGTACACGGAAGTCAAACAGCCACAAGAATAAAAAAAATGTAATGCCAGTGTCGATGAAAATGCTGCTCTACGAAAACATCTTGAAATGCCTACAGGGAACGATGTGAAATGTACGCGTGTCGATGATAAACAGAGCTATTTTTAGCTGCTAATTATGTCACTTCACAAGCAGTAATGGGCCACCAGAGCATCTATTAGACATTCAGTCAACGACTAAGCGTTCTTCATCATCCATCGGTCCACATGCCTCCAGGTAAGTCTAGAATTGCCTGGAAAAAGTCTGCTCCAGTTAAGATGCGCATAATTAGGTATCAGCCTTAAATATCCAGTTTTGAGGACTAATTATCAGCTGTGGCAGTAGATACGTTAGAACTGTTTAAATAAATTCAAAATATTATAAGACCAGGGCGTACAGGCTCTCATCTCGCGTAGTAATTTTCTGAATTACCATCCGAAATTGAACAAGCTTTAATTTGCGCCAATAGAAAGAATGTGAGTACGTTACTATCGCCGTCATTTGTCTGTATTCTCGTAACACTTTGCAGAATGTGAGGTTAATTCAGACAATAATTAATTAACTTACATATTTTTATTATTTGAGACAGTTTAGCTTAGTATTAAAGTGTCTGCAATGACCGTCTTTAAAATATTATCACTCGTGCGTTCTATCGGCTTGATTGTTGTGTATTGATAAAATATATGATGGTAAAGGGAATGTCGTCACAAACGTTGTTCACAGTAGCAATATTAACAACACAATGGGTTGATTTACACTCTTCCAGGGTTTATAAAAAGTATACGAAAGTATATGTTCTTTTGTAATTAATAATATTCCAGGATTTACAAGGGGTTTAAAAGTACTATAGATTTCAATTAATAGATTCAGTTTCGATGGCGATTTAGTTTTAATGCGATGATGAAAGTGTGCAACTGTCAACAGAAAGAAAATAATGCGTGTTTGTTGTTTTTTCCCACACAATCAGGTGTACTAAAGTTGATTTGAACAAGCATTGTTTCTCTAGACACGTCAAACAAACGATACTTATAGTTTGTTAAGTTTGAAGATTAGAATAGCTAAGATTTGCTAATACTTCGAGTTTTGCTTGAAATAGTAAAGACCCACCCCCACCCCATAATGTGCTAAGATTGATTTTGCAAGGGCCGAACATCTCGGTCTTGTCAGGATAAAATTACTCTCGAGCTGTTATGTATTATTATAGGTACTGTTTATTTGTTTGGTACTACTGATAAGTGTGTTGTAATGTGGTATTATAGGTACTACTGATAAGTGTGTTGTAATGTGGTATTATAGGTACTACTGATTTGTTTGGTACTACTGATAAGTGTGTTCTAAATTGTAATGTTGTATTATAGGTACTACTGATTTGTGTGTTGTAATATGGTATTTTTTATAGGTGCTACTGATTTCTGTGTTGTAATATAATATTATTGGTAATACCGATAATATTTTGTCATGTAGTATATTATATACTACTGATATGTTTGATGTAATGTTCAGGAAGACTGCAGGTTCGATTACAAAATACACGAACTGAATAAATAGTTGGTGTGCGGCAACACCCGTAACAAGATGGGTGGCACGTACCCTATCTACACTTGGAAAGAGAAGCTAGCGTAAAGGAATAATTAAAAATCCCAAACAAACAAACAAACAAAAACCGCTGAATGGAAATCAACGTGAATCTTTCAAACCTGCAGTAAAGCAATAACTTTTTTAAAAAGTTTTATTCGAGGAGGGTTAGAGTGAAGAATAAGCCAACATAATATAGAAAACGTCCAGATTATTTTTTAGCAAGATGACGCCAAAACGTGAATAATACCCTGACGTAATTGTTTAGTGCAGACTGTTATTTTACTTTCTTCTTTGGGGATTTCTTTTTCTTTGTCAACTCATCTCACAAAAATTTCCATGCCCAGTTTTCAGACGCACGCTGGCGGGTGGGGAAGTGGTAATTGCAGTCACAAGTCACCATGGAAGAGGTCAGGACATTGCAGAAGCCATTGGTCATGCACGGAGGGCTCTGTAGAATCAAGATAAGCCATACATGCGATAATGATTTACAGGCATTCAATTTGCATAGTCTTCGAGGGTTCGACATTTAATCGAGGGGGAATATAATAAGAATTAAAATTTGGTTAACTTTGTTTCTACTGATTCCGTTCGGTTTAATGTATATTTTGTGATGGCGTTTTCTTTGTTTGTACTCAGTGGGTTTCTAAAATTCCCATTGGATGGATTTTGTCTTGTTCCCACGATTCATAGTACACAAAGGTTCCAATGTTGAATGATTTCGTTGTCTGTATTGCAAATATGTTTTCTATTGATTTTAATCATTTGTCTATTGTTCTGTAGGTTCACATATTTCCCTCCCCCCACACTCCTGATGTTCCCAGTCGTATATCTAATGTTTGTGCGTACACATTACTCAATATACTTCCTAATGTTTGTGCGTACACATTACTCAATATACTTCCTATTGTTTGTGCGTACACATTACTCAGTATGCTTCCTAATGTTTGTGTGTACACATTACTCAGTATGCTTCCTAATGTTTGTGTGTACACATTACTCAGTATGCTTCCTAATGTTTGTGTTCACATCTCTCAGTGAGCTTTACAATCTTTCCAGTGATTTATCTGATGTTTCTGTCCACATTATTTAAAGGTTCTTTAATGCGAAATGTGAATTTACTTAAAATTGCCCTTGTCTACGGTAATGCCAATGGTTCCCTACTGACACCAGTGATTTCTGTACAATTTCCATTATTTATATTATATGAAGGGCTACCTAATGATACCAGTAGTTTGTGATATGTTTTTCATTGGTGTCAAATGTTGACATCACATAAAGATTTGTCAATAAAGCGCACCGACTAGTGGAATTTCATTTATAAATAGTATGCGACCGGTTGTCTTGAGCTATCCTATTGTCAAGTGTTGTTTCATCACTATTTGTCAATGTGACTGTTTATATGTATATATATCTTTGTCTGGTGTTGTTTCATCACTATTTGTCAATGTGATTGTTTATATATATATCTTTGTCTGGTGTTGCTTCATCAATCCTTGTCATTGTGGTTTTTTTTTTTAGGTATAGTCTGGTCTGGGTCTTTTAATCATAATTTGACAATGTGTTGTCTTGAGATATCGTGTGGTCTGGTGTTGATTCGTCAATATTTGTCATTGTGTTGTCTTGATATATCACTATCATTCTTAGATACAAAATTTATTACAGGTAATCTATAATAATAAGAAATTAATGTTCACTATAGACACTGAAACTTTGTTGTTGCCATTTGAAGGTTCTGCTGAATACTAATGGATATTTTAAATCCTCTGCAATAATTCCCTTTTAAACTCCTTTTTTTCCAGTCAGAATATATAACTGAATTTAAATGTTATATTGGTCATCTGGCGCTAGTAACGACCGCACTTCTCTGAAATGTGATATGTCTGAAAGGTACAGCTGCATACGACAGCTAGGAGAATTTCAAAGAATTTTCTCTCGACATCGAAGCCAGTAGTTTGCTCGGCATGCGTGCGCAAAAGGTTCTCAAATGAAAGCAAATATCTTTAAAGCACAGAACGTATAAAACATTCCATGAATTTCAATATAGATGACAGAGGTAGAGACTGAAGAGAGAGAGAGATATAAGTGATAGATAGATGGATGAATAGATAGTTAGAGAACAGAGGTAGATACTAAAGAGAGAGATAAGTGATAAATATATGGATGGATAGTTAGATAAATAAAGAACAGAGGTAGAGAGTGAAGAGAGAGATAAGTGATAGATAGATGGGTGAATAGATAGTTAGAGAACAGAAATAGAGAGTGAAGAGAGATATAAGTGATAGATAGATGGATGGATAGGTAGATAATTAGAGAACAGAGATAGTGAAGAGATAGATGGGTGAGATTTTCAAATTCTCGTAAAATAATTTTTTAAAAAAAATCTCCCGATGCTTTGAAACTTGCTTAACTCCCTTTGTGTATTCTACGCTTAGTCCAAAACAAAGCTAATAAATATCTTCTTCCTTCTCTCTCTTACATGTTTCACTGTTTACTGAAAAAGGGTATTAGTAGGTATTGTGCATGTGTTTGTCTCCGTGTGTATGAATATTCAAGCTTTCAACGCAGAGATAAATAATCGATGTATATCTGAAATGCATTTGTTAATGCCCAAACACAATGAATGGAGGGTTTTAAAATGTCTATACTTCATTGTGGCTTAGATCGTTACGCAGTGAAATCGATTTATAGATTTTCATTTGCATAATGATCGCAAGATTTCGTTCTTGTCAGTCAACTTTTTTTCCAAGGTGGCAACGAATTTTATTCGTAAGCACGTTCGCTGATCAACTGTCTTTACGCAAAAGGGGCTAAAATATTCTTTTTTAATTTTTCGTCTCTGTATCTTTCGTTCTTCCTGAGTTCAGCTGGCGACAAAAAGAACGGAAATGAAACACGTTTCGCTTAGTGGCGTAAGTGTCGTATGCAGATGAGCGCGGTCAGCAGTTCAAGCCAAGCGAAACGAAGTTGAAAGGTAATGCGCAAGACTGATATTTCTTCTGGTTTCAGAATGAGTTATGGCCCTTCAAGGATATTTCTTCTGCTTCTTTTAGAATGAGTTATGACCCTTCATCTGGCTTAAGATCGCTACTAACGTTTGTTTTTCTTTTTCTCGCGCCTGTAGATGCATCTTTGAGCAACCATATACATCGATGTATTCAAAGTGTTGCATATCGTTGCACGTTTGAGAAGTGACGATAATTGAAATTGTTAGCATTGTGCTCGACCCGTTTAGTGTTTTGTTATTGACCTAGCTCACATGATAAGTAATTATGGCGAGCAAAAGTCTTGCAATGTCAAATTATTTTTTCTTTTCAATTAGCTTTGCATTGTGTTTCATATATACTTTAGCTACATCGATCTTCAGAAACTGATAATACAAAAGTGTACACATGTTCTACTCTCAATAGTAAATATACCAAACAACATGCTTATATGTCTGTCTCTCAATAGTAAATATACCACATATACCACACAACATACTTATATATGTCTCTCTGAGACATTACCTAATGTATTCAAAATAACGTAAACAAGGCTTGTTTATATACACCAACACATTGACCTGTCTCTGTCTATATAAAACACATCTACATATGCCTCTGTCATTCAAAACAGCACATTGACATCTGTCTCTGTCTACATAAAACACATTTACATGTGTCTCTGTCATGCATTATAACACATCTACACATGCCTCAATCTCTAATAAATCTACTCAAAATAATGTAGAAAGAGGTTTGCTTGCTCTTTTAGCAAACACAGGCCCAAATTGAGCAAACATAGGCCCAAAATGAGCAAATATAGGCCTAAATTGAGCAAATATATTCATACGATAGCACACTCACATAAGAGTGCCTCTGTCTCCCCCAAACAAAACTCACTTAGACTGCTTCTATATCTACCCCAAATTAATATACTCATACTGATAAGACAGTAACAAAATATCATTTCTGTCTGCCAGCAGACGACTAAATAAGTTTGCAGGAATGAGACTAATTGGAAATATATTGACTTTCTGTCATACTGGAGTCTTCTTTTGGAACTATTTTGACTTTCATTATACATGAATCTTCTTTAGAATCTTCTTTCCTTATATACAAGACTTACATTTTGAAATTATAATGGCTTTCACCACACAGGAGTCTTCGTTTGAACCTATAATAGGTTTTACCATACAGGCTTCGTCTTTTCAAACATTAATGGCTTTCATCATGCAGATGATATTTTTTCCAAACTATAATGACTTCCATGAAGTTTGCCAGTTCATAGCGAATCTCCTTTTGTGATTACAACGGATGTCATTATATTTCCAAAGAGCGTTTGTAATCTTGAATGACCCCTCCACACACACCCCATCCACCCTCCACCGCCCCCCCCCCCTAAAAAATAACAAAAACAAACACAAAATCACTTGAAACCCTATTTTCATTTACAGCTGCGCGGACAAATATTGATTATTAATAAGTGATGGTACACAAATCTAAGCAATAGGAAAGAAGGTCTTCATTAAAATGAAAAATAAAATAAAATAAAATGTAAGATTGCAAGCTAACTCAGGTCACGGAACTTCACATCAGTTGGCTCAGGTACTTCTAAAGACAACGGAAAGATTAAAGACAAACATGAAGGCTGTCTCTATATATCTCTCCATCGCACAATGTAAACATGAATATTTCTCCATCGCACAATGTAAACATGAAGGCTGTCTCTATATATTTCTCCATCGCACAATGTAAACATGAAGGCTGTCTCTATACATTTCTCCATTGCACAATGTAAACATGACGGCTGTCTATATATTTCTCCTTCGCACAATGTAAACATGAAGGTTGTCTCTATATATTTCTCCTTCGCACAATGTAAACACGAATGGTGAATAACATTTGTTTTTAATCTGGATCCAGAATTAAAACAAAAACCAACAAAAAACCGCCTCTGTTACTTCGTTACCTGGATGCGAGTGAAATAATATCATTCATTAAGGTTAAAAAAATAAAAGACATAATATTAGATCCAGTTTCTATTTAATCCTTCCACTTAAAATATCTTATAGCGCAGATAATTGAAACAATTAATTAACCGAAAACATCGACATCTACATTTATAGCATTAAACAATAAACCTTTTACATAGCAATAAATTTAAGAAATACTTATACTTCAGACCTTTTTAGATCTGTGATTTTTTTTTTCGATTTAAGCAAAAGCGAGATGAGACTGATTAGAGTGTATTACTTTCATGCATTCTTCTTCACCGAAAGATATATATTATATCTTGGTCGTTTAATATCACTTTTCTTGCGAAGGGAAAGTCTCTGGGATGAGGACACGAACTAGTTATCCTGCCCAGCCATACCTCTGTCAAGGACAAAGTCGCCGCCAGATTGCTAAGTGCTTTTCCTGATCTTGTGACTGATGGGGGAGCTTAACCTGTCGTTAGCTCAGACTCTGAAGAACGGCTCGCTGTGGGTGCCGACAAGTTACGTCTTTCTACCGATCTTTTCGCTTGCTGGTGGACATTTATTTAAGAACCCGCTGATATACTGGACTAATCGTAGCCCTTGTTGTATACGACTAATTAAAACAGCTTGCCGGTGGACGCTTATTTTAAGAACCCGTTGATATACTGGACTAATCGTAGCCCTTGTTGTATACGACTAATTAAACCCGCTTGCCGGTGGACGCTTATTTAAGAACCCGCTGATATACTGGACTAATCGTAGCCCTTGTTGTATACGACTAATTAAAACTACTTGCTTAGCGCGACTTTCAATGTGGTCCAGTAGTTGTCGCGACGAGAGCGTACGTATGTTGTTCTGGACGAGTTACAAGCGTTTGCACAAGTACTCATGCACTTACTATTTTCTTTGTTTTCAAGCTTCTGTGTGTAGTCTACACGACCAGCTGTTCCTTCCATTAATATTTGACTGCATGGCTTCTTATTTCATTTGTCTGCTGTGTCCACTCCTAAAATTAACTCATGACACCGTTCATCCTAACAGCAAATGATTTATTTACGACACTTGATATGATGTCGTCATCATCATATCTATTTACCTTATTAAGTCAAATGCGTGGTACCTGGATAGCAATGCCATTTATACAATAGGATTAATTAATTCGATTGTGTGTTTTATTCATTACGAATCGTACTGCTTGTCTGCGTGCTCCATTTTGCAATGTGTGACTAATTGTCCCATGCCAGTAAGGAGACCTTTGCAATGTGTGACTGATTGTCCCATGCCAGTAAGGAGACCTTTGCAATGTGTGACTGATTGTCCCATGCCAGTAAGGAGACCTTTGCAATGTGTGACTAATTGTCCCATGCCAGTAAAGGGACCTTTGCAATGTGTGACTAATTGTCCCATGCCAGTAAAGGGATCTTTGCAATGTGAAACTAATTGTCCCTTGCCAGTAAAGGGACCTTTGCAATGTGTGACTAATTGTGCCATGGCAGTAAAGGGATTGATGTTTGTAGATATTGACGAACCATTTGTGGTGGATGGTGTGCACCTGACCGGACAGCAACATCTGAATAGAAATATTTCACGGTACATTTTAACAGCACTGAATTTTGAAAACAAAATGCAAGCTATCCACCTAACCAGTCACCTAAGAAAAAAGCGACACGATTCGTTAACTGATGTGACATAAAAAATAAACTGAGTCTAGTAGCTCGGCCCGTCCTTTCTTTACTTCCGTAATTTACCATTCATGGTTTGATTCAATGGTATACCCAAACGTCAGAATGATTTCTGTTGTAATTCCTTATTCGCATTTTAATTTTGTACAAAAAATACACCTTAGTGGTTGGTAAATAATGATTTTTTTTAAGTACACACACGCACACACACGCGTGCATACACACATAGATACCCACACGCTTGCATACGCACGCATACGTACACACACACACACACACACACACACACACACACACACACACACACACACACGCACGCCAGTTTGCCTGAGTGGGACAGTTATACTATTATAGATGTTCTTTAGTCAAAAATTCAAAAAGCACAGGAACACATTAATTTTTAATTCAACTGTCTAAGGAAACAAACAAATAATCTAAGTGCAAGTTCCAATCTACAAGTATTTATTAACAAAAGTCAAGTTCAGCATCATCATTATCGTCGTTATCACCGTCATTATCTGCATCATCAACATAATCATCGCCATCATCCTCATATTAACCTAATTATTATCATTTTCGCTGACTTAAGGATCGGCGCTGGGATGGTAGAGGTGGTCGGTATCACGAATTGAAAGAAAAAAATCAACGATCGAAAGAAACAACAACTTAAATTTTTAAAACAAATAATTGTTTGTATATACTTATATACTTTCTGTTTGAATTTTATTTTTAATAGAAAACAGTGTGATGAACCTGTTTTTGGTTAATAGGTCAACGAAACACATTCTGATCCGCCCCCTTTTGTGTGTGTGTGTGTGTGTGTGTGTGTGTGTGTGTGTGTGTGTGTGTGTGTGTGTGTGTGTGTGTGTGCGCGCGCACGGACGTGTGTGAATATGTGGTGGTCGGGATCCCAGAATATAGAGGGAAATGAAATCGCTCCCGAGTTGTCCAGGGTAGAGAACGTCTTAAGAGGGAGGGCCATCAGGCTTTGGACAGAAAGGATACCAACGTAAACCACCACTACTACCACAACCACCAACAACAACAACAACTGAGAAAGTCTTTGCAGCAAAACATG
>CM054182.1:72658378-72688378 GCA_028829895.1 Sinotaia quadrata
AAGGCTGATAGCGACAGGAAGACGAATGGCAAAAACCGTAACATAAATCTTTGGCAATTTTTCATTCTTTCGCAAGTTTTAGCCTTCCTCCCCCCCCCCTCCTTACACAATTAAAGCTTAAAAATAGGGAAGGAAAAGAAACCCATTTCTTTTCGAAGACCTACGACAAAAACAGTTTGGTATAATTATGTATTTTTAAAACAGAGAATATTTCAAAACTGTTTGAGACCGGAAACAGTTTACAAAACGTTTAATTTACGTTTACGTTCGAAATAAATAATGTGTCTCATATTAATGGGCGTTCTCGGTGTTTATTACTTTCCCAAGGTAATATTTCTACAGTGACAAATCAAACGTCTCGGCCATTTTGATGCCTCCATCCCTGCCTCCGTTTGCACAAGCAATCACGTCTATCTATCTATCTATCTATCTATCTATCTATCTATCTATCTATCTATCTATCTATCTATCTATCTATCTATCTATCTATCTATCTATCTATCTATCTATCTATCTATCTATCTATCTATCTATCTATCTATCTATCTATCTATCTATCTATCTATCTATCCATCTAACTAACTAACTAACTAACTGGATGGATGGATGTCTATCTATCTTTCTACCCATTCGTGCAATCAGGCACCCAACAATCTGGTTTAACAATCGTAACTTTCCGTCTCCTTCCGCTCTTTTCTAATCTTCTCAGATCTGTTCGGGAAATTTGCTGTAAATCTTCGTCTGATATTGTGGGAGATTTCACTGCTAGTTTATTTCTGCTCTCATCTCTTCGCGTTCTTAGTAAAAGAAAATAGAATGCTCACAGAAATGCAGCAGCATTGAAAACGATTTAGCAGCTGTTGAAGGCAATTTCCAACAGCAAGATAATGATTAAAATGAAACATATTTGTTTGGCTGAATTGACACGTCACAATTACTGATTTGGCCTGACAACATTCCACATTCCTGGGGGAGAGAGAGAGAAGCATCCTATCATCATCAGCTTGGGGGGGTGGGGGAGCGCTTCCGACTTCCGCCGATTTCGCGCTATTAACGGACTTTCCTGAACATATAGGTGAAGTAGCATGCGCGCTGCAATAGCTGTTATAAAAATAGATTTTTTTTTTTTGGTGCTAAATTCCGGCTTTCATTGCCTACGCTATAATCTTAAAACTAATCACTATCATTTAATATTGTTTTCATAAGCTATAAATAGAAACTTGCATTTAATATTGTTTTCTTAAGCTATAAATAGAAACAACTATTTAGAAGCACTGGAACGAACTGTGCAGTGCGCGAAAGCGGCGGAAGCCGGAAGCGTCCCCTAAATTCAATCAATCAAAACTGTGCAGTGCGTGAACGTACATACAAATGGAGAAAATTTTTAAAAAGACATTAAATTAATCTTGCTTTAAATATTTTCCAATCAAACGATGTGACTGTTAATGTGATGTTAAAGTGATGTTAATGTGATGTTAATGTGATGTTAATGTGATGTTAATGTGATGTTAAT
This sequence comes from Sinotaia quadrata, assembly GCA_028829895.1. Classification (NCBI taxonomy): domain Eukaryota; kingdom Metazoa; phylum Mollusca; class Gastropoda; order Architaenioglossa; family Viviparidae; genus Sinotaia; species Sinotaia quadrata. Next base: position 72,659,892 of record CM054182.1, read on the forward strand.
GTGATGTTAATGTGATGTTAATATGATGTTAATGTGATATTAATGTTAATGCTCTTCACTTTCTAGCGAGTGTTATTGGAGACAGACCTCAAAAGACAATGGCTGTCTGTTTTGCGGCTGAAAAATCCTCCACATAGTGTTTATGTGTGTTGATAAATATCCTGCCATTGACAACCCTATACCAGAGTTATATCTTGGTTATTTTTTTTTTAAAGCGCCGAGAACTGTATCCAACAACGTAGTCTCCTGTAAAATCATATACCTAAGCATACCTGTGAAAGTTAGAAACAGAAAGTCAATGCGGCAATTCTAACCCATCTGATCGTCTCCTTAGCATATTTTTTGATGATCCAATCTTACTTTCAGAGTATCAGTCCATGTTTATATGAGATTCTAAAATTGACTAACTTCTAACTAGCGGCTCAAAACAAATATACTACCTCCGGAAAACCGGAAGTTGACCACAAAGTCTTGAGGATTTGCCAACGTCACCGACCTTGACATATAATTTAAATAAGTTCAGGAAAGTTGTGAGTAAATAAGCATGCAAAGCGCTTTGTGAAAACACTGATTGACGAATAACTGGCATACATATAAACTACATATATATGTGGTGTGTTAACCATCCGTTAATAATAAACATAAAATCTTGATGCCATTGTAAAGTAATACATTAACATCGCACAGGTGTGAACAAATTGTATCTCATATCTCAAAGGAGTTTGTTCCCTTTGTGCAGGCTCTTCTTAGTTCCATGTTCACAGAACATGCAGCCGCCGTTCCGGTGACATCAGATCTTGCATTCTTTCATGTTTGGCATGGCGGCACTTTGCTTATCAAGCAGAAGACGTAACCCTTTCACACACTCAACATTGCGCCTAATCAGACAAAGAAGTCCACAGAGGATTTAAAACACTGTGAGACTAAAAGTTGCACACTAAATCAAATACTGAAGTCCACAGAGGATTTAAAGCACTGTGAGACTAAAGGTTGCACACTAAATCAAACACGGAAGTCCACAGAGGATTTAAAGCACTGTGAGACTAAAGGTTGCACACTAAATCAAACACGGAAGTCCACAGAGGATTTAAAGCACTGTGAGACTAAAGGTTGCACACTAAATCAAACACGGAAGTCCACAGAGGATTTAAAGCACTGTGAGACTAAAGGCTGCACACTAAATCAAACACGGAAGTCCACAGAGGATTTAAAGCACTGTGAACTAAAGCTGCACATTGATCTTAACGCAAGATAAAGTATACCCTTTGACCTGTTTACAGCGAAAGCTAAACTCGGCTATCAGTTGAGCCGCTCTCTAATTCGCTATTCTTAACATGATATATTTTCCACACGGCACATCTAAATCCTGTATAGACAAAAGAGATTAATGAGCCCATGCATAACATGAGGTTGTCTTTAAATTCTGAAGCATGTGGTCAGTGTTGTGCAAAGGTCGACGTCGATGTGGTAAATGTCTGACCTCATCGAGATAGTTCTCTTACAAATTACTGACCATAATTACAAATTACTGACCATAAAAGCAAATGTTTTATAATAGCAACAAAAAAAAATCAACAACAACAACCAAACAACACCAAACTGCAAAAGATATATTTACAGTCAAGGGAGATTATTGTAGTAGTCTAGCTAGAAGACTGAAGAGTTCGTGAGGTCTGATTTGACAAGATTGGAAGTCCTATTTTAGCTGGCAAAGGTTCTGAAGCGAGTTGCACTTGGACGTGAGTTTATTTATTGCACTCCTGCACTATGTGAGGATAACTCTTAATTGTAAAGCAAGCTTCAAAGAGCAATCCAGCAACTTAGTTTAGAGAGCTGTTTTGAGCCTCAAGGTAGAATATATGTATTAGCCTTGCAATAACAGTATTGAGAGAGCCTGGAGAGCTTAACAACTCACACCCATCCACTCCCAAAATGAAAATATCTGCAGTACCTTTACTTCTCTAAGAATGAAGATTTACATGGGATAAGCCCTTTTAGTGATATCATGATTAAGCTTAAATACGGTGAATGAGAAATTACATGGAATAAACCCTTATAGGAAATAGGATTAAGTTTAAATACAGTGATATAGAGAGGTAAGACTAATTTTAAACCTAAACAAGATATATTTGCACAACTACACTGGTATAATGGTCAGGAGAGCTTTAACCCCAAAGAAGACATTACATAACTGCTTAGTTACATTTATAATAGAGAAATCAGAAGCGTTTCAGCCTAATCATGATACATGTATTCTATTGTAGCGTCTTAACAAAAGTGGTTTAGAGAATATTGTAAACAATATTGTAAATCAGCTTCTTAACAAAGTGGTATAGAGAAGTCTGTATTACTTATAAATAGTAGTCTATTGTAGCTTTTTAACACAGTAGGTATAAAGAAGTAAGTGGTATTTATAATTAGTATTATATTGTAACTTCTTACCAAAATGGTATAAAGAAGTCTGTATTACTTATAAATAATATTATATTGTACCTTTTAACACAGTTGGTATAGAGATATAAATAATATTATATTTTAGCTTTTTTAACACAGCTGGTATAGAGATATCACTTATAAATAGTATTATATTGTAGATTTTTAACACAGCTGGTATAGAGATATCACTTATAAATAGTATTATATTGTAGCTTTTTAACACAGCTGGTATAGAGATATCACTTATAAATAGTATTATAGTGTAGCTTTTTAACACAGCTGGTATAGATATATCACTTATAAATAGTATTATAGTGTAGCTTTTTAACACAGCTGGTATAGAGATATCATTTATAAATAGTATTATATTGTAGCTTTTTAACACAGTTGGTATAGAGAAAATTGTAAACATGTAAATGATATGCAATAGTAAGTTTAACCAGAGTAAGAAATGAAAAGTGTAGAGAACTTCGGTAAAAACGTATGCGCTTAGCGCTGACATACTTAGTTATCGCACTTTAATCCACCTTAAGATGTCGAAGTTTGAACTCGTCTCCGGTTACGATTATGACGACTGTGTGGTATAAGTTATGATGTGTCATTCTGACACTTGTTGTGAGCCACGCAGCAATACTGACACACATATAAACTATAGTGTTTATTACATTAAGATTACACTGGATATTAGAATATGACATAACTCAATAAATATTAACCGTTAGCAATTAAACTGCGAGGAAAGAAGTCGACGAGAAAAACAAAGCACAAACAGAAAATCCCATTAAATTATTTGGATTCCTCTTCTTAGGTCGGTGAGACCAAACAATCAATTTCTTCCTAATAATGCCGGCTGTTTTTCAAACATATGGGCGGTGGAAACTCTAGACTAGCATGCAGTCATGGTTTATTAAGTCTAACACACACTTAGCTGTCGTTAATCATTCTCAAATTTGTGCGCTCTTCAAACCCAAGAATTCCTAGAGGTCAAGGTTGAATGAGCCTATCTGATAAGCACAGCTGTCGTCAATGTCGTAGGTCGTGATATGTTTTTCGTCAGGCCTGAGTTTACCTGTAGTCTTATGCCTCGTATACTTGTAGTCTTATACCCCGTGTACTTGTAGTCTTATACCCCGTGTAAATGTAGTCTTACGCCTCGTGTACCTGTAGTCTTATGCCCCGTATACTTGTAGTCTTATACCCCGTGTAAATGTAGTCTTACGCCCCGTGTATCTGTAAATTTTTTACGTTCTCTAACTATCGGCACTCCACACACATCAGCGATTACATCTTTTACTGGTACTACTCAACCCCAACGTTGAAATAGAAACTAGAACCCACAGTCGAAGTAAAAACTGGAAATTCTCAGCCGAAGTAGTAACTGGAAAAACTCAGCCAAAGTAGGAGCCACAAAATACCCGCCGAAGTAGAAAACTAGAAAACTCCAACAGAAGTAGAAAATTAGAAAACTGTAGCCGAAGTAGAAAATTAGAAACCTGCAGCCCAATTAGTAAACTACAACACGAGAATTTCGCCTAAGTTTCGTTATTACATATTTCTATTATACTTTTAATTCCTGATCTCTGAAATAAAATTCCTAAGTTTCTTCTCTTCATATTTGTATCTTACTTTTAATTCCTGATCTCTGAATTCCTAATTTTCTACTCTACATATTTCTATCTTCTACCATTTCTACTATTATTACTATCAGCATGAGTACCAACCTGATTATCAGTAGGCCCAACTCTGGACCTGTCAGTGTATCTTACCTCGTTTGTCAGCAAGCTTACCAATGTGTCAGCCAGTGTCACAGAACGGGAGGGCTCGTTACAAGCCGACCCCGAGCTGAAGTTAGAGATGCAAGGGGTGAAGTCTATTTTTGGCCTGCTCCGGTGCACCTCCAAGATTAGCCCGTGTGACGTATGCCCGTACTACGTCGTGTCAGGTTGTTACATAGACACACATGACATACACCATTGATGTTTGGGTGGGGCCCACTTTATTAATGTCATGCCAAGGAACGTTTTATTGGCGGTGTGTGTTGTGAGTGTGTATCATAAATGTGAATAAATGGACGAACAGACGAACGGTGCAAAACAATAGTACAATTCTTTCGTCCCTCTCAAAAATTATGAATAACAAGAGAGTTGAAAGATGTTTAAATCAGGTTATTTATTTCCCGATTTAAAAGGGGGCACTACTCTTTCGCACAGTGATTAATCATTCATTCAACTTTCCAATGTCATACACTCTGTGGGAAATAAGGGGAGATGAAAATGATGAAATTCAAAATATAAAATAAAAATTAATTACACAATTCTTATGCGGCAAATGGGGCCGCTTTAACAATAGTTGACATGTAAAATAAGCATTACTTTTAACATTAGAGTTCTTATTTTACAAACGATATAATAGTGTTCATTTTCTTAAGAGTCCTAGACTTAAGTATGTGCGCGTTAGCCGTGCTAATGATTACTCACTATTAATGTCAGAGTTCCAAGGAGATGACGTAACCTCACATGTCACTTATAAGCGGCACTTCAAAGTGAAGATAGGACGCAATTGAGGCGTCGCATTACAGGTGAAGATTCTGCAGAATCTAGGCACCACTTTCAGATTATCACTGGGGAGAAATCTGAAATTTAGCTGACTGTTGTCAGCCTCGATAATTATCGTTGTACCGGTTGTCGTGGAAACGGACACCCCAACGACGTTTAGCATTATCGGGTGGAGTCGTCCAGTGGGATGTGTCGTCGCATTACATTGAGTGTAGAAATCCGGATGTCTGTAAGAAATCTCGGTGCTAGCCTCCCAATAGCGGGATAGATCTGTCCAACCGAACTCTCAGACAGGGGGGAGAACAAGTTGGTCCCTCGTGTCGTTAACTGCATACAACCAGCGTCGCATGCATCGGGTTTTTCTGGACAGTGAACTTTCCACTTTGCCAAAAATTATACTGAGTAATTTTGCCTCGTTACTCAATATATGGCATCAGACGGATGGAAAACGGATGGAAAGAGATTATTGCAGCTTTCCTTTATGAAATCTCTGTACATGAGATAATTCATACGTGAAGTTAGACTGGCTTCAGACGAATCGACGTTTTCAACATTGAGAGTAAAATCTTCATTTTTGCCTCTTATATAGCTTCACTGAATGTTTCCAAAACTTCCAGAAGCTATGTCCTGTGACATGATTTTTGCCTTGGATATATAGTGGTAATCGTGATGCATGCTTTTCTGTGGTCAATTCTAATGCGCACTGGCCATTTCTCTCGTCAACAACACGTGACTCGTAGTGCGCAGTTGTCCCAATCATTTAATATACATATCCTTCATAAACTAATATATATATTCAATATGATATATTAACACACACTGCGTCACGAACGTCTGTCTACTAAAGAGATCCTAGGTGACCGTTACTGGAATTACATGCTACATACGAAAAATAACAAAACTCGGATTACTTCAATTAGTTTTGTTAGCGTTTTTTTTTAAAATGAAATAAAATATAATTTCTGTCCCTCATTTCCTGTGACAACCCCCTTCTTAAAATTGATTGGAGCTCACAGAGTGGAAATCAAATAGGAACAAAAAAAAATTTTATTTCACACGATAGTCCCCACAGGAATTATATGCGCATCTGTGGAGAGACTATCCTCTCTCTTGTTTATATCGCGGTTATGGCATGCCGGGATAATGCATCGGCACCCGAGTTTTCTCTGCCCGCGATGTGTTCAACAACGAAGCTATACTCCTGTAGCAGGAGTGTCCATCTAGTTAGCCTAGCGTTATCATACATGCTAGTGCGCAGATATGTCAGCGGCTTATGGTCGCACTGCAGGATGAATGGTTTAGAGTACAGATATGCACTAAATTTCTTGAGTGCCCATACGATTGCTAAGCACTCTTTTTCAATCGTAGAATACCGTGTCTCACGATCTAACAGTTTCTTAGACGCGTATGCTACCGGTAGGTATTCGTCATCTGTCTCTTGGAGAAGTATGGCACCGAGGCCTTCGTCTGATGCGTCGGTCCTGACAATAAATCTTTTGTCAAAGTCTGGTAACTGTAGGACGGGTTTACTGGTCAAGATGTCCTTCACTTTTTCGAGGGCGGTGCTACACTCTGCCGTCCATCGTATTTTCGTGGGTTGTTTGTTCCCAGTTAAGTCCGTCAGTGGTTTAAGAAGCGTACTGAAGTTTGGGACAAATTTTCGGTAGTACCCCACTAGCCCCAAAACTGCCCTGACCTGTTTCTTTGTAGTCGGTAAGGTCATGTCACGAATGGCTGCAGTCAAGTCTAGATTTGGGCCTATTTGTCCGTCACTTATGATATGGCCAAGAAATTCAATCTCCCGAAAGCCCGCGCGTACTTTGGAAGGTTTCACGGTCAATCTATGGCGCTCGAGAATGTCAAGTAGACCACCCACTGAGGATAAATGTTGGTCCCATGTTCCTGTTGCTACCAGTATGTCATCAAAGAAATTCAATGCGTCAACGCTCTCTAACGGTAATTTTCGCATGAAGCGCGCGAATGTTGCGGGTGCGTTCGCCAGTCCGAACGGTAGTCGGCAAAACTGAAACAAGCCTAGCGGAGTTGGGAATGCTGTTTTTGGTCTGTCGTCAATAGCAACCGACAGTTGCCAGTACCCTTTGCACATGTCAAACTTTGAAAAGTAATGTGCCTTAGTTAGTTTTGCGAATAATTCGTCCTGATTTGGGATAGGTTCCGCATCGAATTCAGTTATCTCATTTAACTGTCTATAGTCCACACAAAAACGAAGCGTACCGTCTTTCTTTTTAACTAAGACGACCGGTGATGAATATGGGGAGACTGACTGTTCAATCACGCCCTGTTTTTGCATTTCACGCACCTGTTCTGCTATGTACTTTGTGCTCTCATATTTCTGTGGGTACTGTTTTAAGCGTATCGGTTTGTCACTTAAAAGTTTGATGCGGTGTTCAACCAAATCTGAGTGGCCCGGTTGGTCGGTGAATATGCGCGCGTGTCTGTGTAAGAGTTTTGACATTGCGTCGCGCTGTTCGACAGTTAAGTTCGAGTCAATCTCGACTTGATCGACTGTAACTGCGGAGTTAGGCTGGGTTTCGGCGGACATCATGTCTGTTCTGAAATTGGAGACTTCCAATTGTATCAGTGCGACATTCACGTTTTGTATCTGTTCGTCGCTGCATTCATAGTAACGCTTTAGCATATTTATGTGATAGATTTTCTGCTTATTTCCTATCTGTATGCTGTAGTCGTTCTGCTTCACACGCTTAATAACGCGGTAGGGTCCACGCCAGTGCATTTGCATGCGGTTGTTATGCGTGGGCCGCAAGAGTAACACGAGCTGACCTGGTTCGAGGTCACGTTCCACAGCCGTACGGTCAAAATTTCGCTTGTATCGGGGTTGTTTTTCGCGAATGTTTTCCTGTGCTAAGTGACATGTCTCGGTCAGACGTTGACGTAGTTCGGCTACGTACGTGTGAACATCTTTACCATCGGTCACAGTGTCTCCCTTGACCCATGTTTTTTTAATTAGTTTAAGGGGACCACGAGGTTGCCTGCCGTATAGTAGTTGGAACGGTGAGTAGCCCGTACTCTCTTGTGGGAGTTCGCGATACGCGAAGAGTAATGGTGCTAGAAAACGTGGCCACTGGTCGGGTTGTTCCGAGGCCATTTTAATTAACATTTTCTTTATTGTACCGTTGAAACGTTCAACGGCACCATTAGACTGAGCGTGATATGGTGATGAGAACAACTGTTTACACGCTAGTAGACGCATTGTTTCAGCCATCATTGCTGAGGTGAATTGAGTGCCCTGGTCACTCAATATCTCTCGGGGAACGCCCGTGCGAGAAAATACGTCTATTAAAGCGTCTGCGACTTCGATCGCTGTGATGCCCTTTAATGCGACTGCTTCTGGATATCGTGTTGCAAAATCCACGATTGTTAGGATATAGCGATATCCTCCTTCGGCCGCGGGAATGATTGGGCCAATAATGTCTACTGCGACTTTTAGGAATGGTTCCTCTACTGTTGGTACTATCTCGAGGGGAACTCGACTGACACGCCCTCGGTCGATATGTTGTTGACACTGCGTACATGTACGAACGTACGAGCGAACATCCCTACTCAGGCCTGGCCAAAAAAAGTCCTCGCGAACTCGCTGCTCAGTGCGCCATGCGCCCTGATGTCCGGACATGATTGAGTCGTGTGCAAAGCTTAGAATCAGCGGTCTGAGTGGTGTAGGAGTACATAGACACGTGGTGCTTCTAGTATCATTTTCCTTAAAGTCGGTGCGCCGAAACGCTAGTCCGTCCTTCAGGAAATACGTTATTGTTGCGTACTTGCTGGACGTAATAGTGTTTTTCCGTGCCAGCTTTAGCATTGAGGACAAGCTTTTGTCCTCCTGCTGCAGGTGACTGAGTTGACTTGGGGTCAACTGCGGAAATGTGTTCTTGACTATCTTTAGAGCTGGGGGTCCTTGTTTACTACGTTCCCGTTGTGCTCTAGTGGTTACGGGGAGAACAGGATAGATGCCATCAGTGTGTGCGTCACACTGCCCGGGTGATAGTATGAATCCGAACTGCATGTCTCTTATTACTGCGGCGGTGACTGTACCGGAGAATACGGATGACGTAACATGTACAGTGGCTCTTGGACATGTACTAAGGTGTCCCATAACACATCGAATGCGGACACTACCTCTTAGATACTGTTCAGGGCGTACAAGTTTAGCATTTATGCAGCTTATGGACGCGCCTGTATTGACCAGTATTTTGACTTTTTGTCCGTTTACTGTAGCCTGTTGGGTCTTTAGAGTTGCACCTGTTTCAGTGCATACTTTTACATCACGTGGACTGGGACAGTTCTGAGAACTATGCCCCTTCCCTTTGCAAGTGTAACACGTCATAGGTGGGGAGTCACGTGTGTGACGTCGTACGTCTTGTGACTTAGTATATGTCCGCTGTACCGGTTCGGGTTTTTCCGATTTCGTCATTGGTCGGTTCGGTTTCGGTGTATACTTCTGCTGATTTGTAAGAGGAGGGCGTGGTGCACTCCTCGTAATTACCGGATCAGGGTAATCATTATACGTGCAACATATCACTGAGGTTAGTCGGGGGATTTCGCTGCAAATATGTCGTCATTGCAGGCGGAGCAATATGGAGAAATTGATCTCTTAGTATCAAATCAAATAGGCCCTCATATGTCTTCCGGATGTCTGTCAAATCAATCCATCTATCAAGATAATGGCGTAACCGGGTACCGAAGGCTTGCATGGTGTCATTTGCTTTAGGTATGGCTCTCCTAAACATTTTTCGAAAGCCTTCTGCTGTACATTGAAAAGTACGCATCAAACCTGTTTTGAGATCTGCATAAGTAATAGCGGGATCGCGCGTTAGATCAGTAAATGCGCGCGAGCTTTCACCTTGGAGTATTTGACCCAGTTGTTGTTTCTTTTCAATGTCAGTGTAATTAAAGTTGGCAATGAAACTGTCAAAGCGTGTCAAAAACTCGTCAATCGTCTCGACTTCAGGGTTAAAGAAAGCTAGCCGTGTACGGGGTTTATTTAATTCGGCCTGTTGCTTAGCAGTCCCATCTAACAACTTCTCTCTAGCTGTTACCTCTTGCTTAGCTAGTTCAAGCTGTTCCTGATGTGCTCTAGCTTTTAACTTAAGCTTTTTCTCTTCTACTTCCTGCCTTTTATCTTCTAAATCCCTAGCTGACTGAATCTTTAATAACTCTATTTCTCTCATATCTTGGATTTCTTTCTCTTTAAAATCTCTCGCCTCTTTCGCTCTTTTTTCCTCTAGCTCTCTCAGGTTTTGCATCTCTAGCTGTTTAGCTAACTCTCTCTTATCTTCTAGCTCTCTCAAAGTTCGCATCTCTAAATCCTTAGCTACCTGTCTCTTATCTTCTAGCTCTCTCACCTCTTTTGCCTCATTTTCTTTCGCAACATACCATTTAGCTATCTCCTCATCCACGTATTTCTTTAACTCGGCTTTCTCATACCCGAATTCTCTACCCATAGCCATGAGTTCTTTCTTTATGTTTACTAGCTCGGCCATTTTTAAAATTGCTAGTTATCACGAGTATGGATAAAGTGACTTAGAATATTCGCGGGATTTTGACCTCTGTCGGTCACAAGTGGTGCAATGGTGTGCGTATGAACACCAGCCACCACGTGATTAGGATTATTACAAACACGAGTAAAAGAAATCCTAATCGGAAATTTGCAAAGTTAGCAAAACAACAGTTGCTAATGTAGCGTACAAAATATCGATCTATGTACGTCTAAACACGAGTCGGTACGCGTTAACGATAATAGCGTAAGATTATAAAACTTATTTCAACACAATAATAAGTCTTATCAAAATCCAGTTCACCTAAGTCTCAATAGCAAAGCCCTAACATGCAATAAACAATGCATAATGGTGATGAGATAGAAAAGCAGGAAAGAGATGACACTTTCTTACAACAACACAATTTACCTTGTCAGATCACGGTCAGTGGTCACCAGATGTTTACAAAACGGGAGGCTCGTTACAAGCCGACCCCGAGCTGAAGTTAGAGATGCAAGGGGTGAAGTCTATTTTTGGCCTGCTCCGGTGCACCTCCAAGATTAGCCCGTGTGACGTATGCCCGTACTACGTCGTGTCAGGTTGTTACATAGACACACATGACATACACCATTGATGTTTGGGTGGGGCCCACTTTATTAATGTCATGCCAAGGAACGTTTTATTGGCGGTGTGTGTTGTGAGTGTGTATCATAAATGTGAATAAATGGACGAACAGACGAACGGTGCAAAACAATAGTACAATTCTTTCGTCCCTCTCAAAAATTATGAATAACAAGAGAGTTGAAAGATGTTTAAATCAGGTTATTTATTTCCCGATTTAAAAGGGGGCACTACTCTTTCGCACAGTGATTAATCATTCATTCAACTTTCCAATGTCATACACTCTGTGGGAAATAAGGGGAGATGAAAATGATGAAATTCAAAATATAAAATAAAAATTAATTACACAATTCTTATGCGGCAAATGGGGCCGCTTTAACAATAGTTGACATGTAAAATAAGCATTACTTTTAACATTAGAGTTCTTATTTTACAAACGATATAATAGTGTTCATTTTCTTAAGAGTCCTAGACTTAAGTATGTGCGCGTTAGCCGTGCTAATGATTACTCACTATTAATGTCAGAGTTCCAAGGAGATGACGTAACCTCACACGTCACTTATAAGTGGCACTTCAAAGTGAAGATAGGACGCAATTGAGGCGTCGCATTACAGGTGAAGATTCTGCAGAATCTAGGCACCACTTTCAGATTATCACTGGGGAGAAATCTGAAATTTAGCTGACTGTTGTCAGCCTCGATAATTATCGTTGTACCGGTTGTCGTGGAAACGGACACCCCAACGACGTTTAGCATTATCGGGTGGAGTCGTCCAGTGGGATGTGTCGTCGCATTACATTGAGTGTAGAAATCCGGATGTCTGTAAGAAATCTCGGTGCTAGCCTCCCAATAGCGGGATAGATCTGTCCAACCGAACTCTCAGACAGGGGGGAGAACAAGTTGGTCCCTCGTGTCGTTAACTGCATACAACCAGCGTCGCATGCATCGGGTTTTTCTGGACAGTGAACTTTCCACTTTGCCAAAAATTATACTGAGTAATTTTGCCTCGTTACTCAATATATGGCATCAGACGGATGGAAAACGGATGGAAAGAGATTATTGCAGCTTTCCTTTATGAAATCTCTGTACATGAGATAATTCATACGTGAAGTTAGACTGGCTTCAGACGAATCGACGTTTTCAACATTGAGAGTAAAATCTTCATTTTTGCCTCTTATATAGCTTCACTGAATGTTTCCAAAACTTCCAGAAGCTATGTCCTGTGACATGATTTTTGCCTTGGATATATAGTGGTAATCGTGATGCATGCTTTTCTGTGGTCAATTCTAATGCGCACTGGCCATTTCTCTCGTCAACAACACGTGACTCGTAGTGCGCAGTTGTCCCAATCATTTAATATACATATCCTTCATAAACTAATATATATATTCAATATGATATATTAACACACACTGCGTCACGAACGTCTGTCTACTAAAGAGATCCTAGGTGACCGTTACTGGAATTACATGCTACATACGAAAAATAACAAAACTCGGATTACTTCAATTAGTTTTGTTAGCGTTTTTTTTTAAAATGAAATAAAATATAATTTCTGTCCCTCATTTCCTGTGACAGCCAGTATGACCTCCATATTGCAAAACGTTTATAATTGAAAAATAAATCAATTTTCTTAGAATGAAGCGAAAGAGACTCTATCACTCTGTGTAGTCCAAGCATTTCATCTTTTTAAGTGGGGCTTACAGAAGTAAAACAATGATATTTGAAATAGGATAGAGAAGTTTCAACAATTTGATGTGCTTATGAGTTGTCTTCCCGAATTCAGAGACACTGTACGTTAAGTATTATATACTGGAGTCGGGCGCTTCGTGATGCGGAGTTTAAATGAATTGCAGTGTATCTGCCTACACCCGGATGACCGGGAGAAGATTTAGGGCCAGTACACTTGTGCTTTTCATTCTTCACTAGAGGAAGACTGAAAGCAAATCCAACTGTAATCAGTGCTCATAGGCGCATGAAAAGGTTCGACATAACGGGATACAGCGCAGGCCATTAAGATGTACGGAGAGTTGTCAGTGCTCTGTGCTGTTAAAGCAGTAATTTTTTTTCTATAGCTGAAGGTAATTCCGGAGTAAAGTGTATATTTCGAGATGAAGAAAACAAAATTTAAACGGAAATAAAACGGGACAGAACACGCTAAAGACGAAACACGTCATTCGAATCAAACAGGGTCAGTCAGTGCAAGTAAAGAATCAAGCTCAAAAAACGTCTTCTCTTTAAAAGTATGAAATGAATTCGCAGCACAATGCCTTCAGTGACGTCACAGCTATGCGAAAGTTTGCAGATGAATTCCATTGCGCAGTCCTAACTGATGCGGGTTGCTTCGATGATGGTGTCGACAGCCGGTGAAGACATGAACATATGAAAATCAGTTTAATTATTTTGCGAGAGGATTTCTGATCTAATCTGCGAAGGGTGAGTAATTTTGCTGTGACAAGTCCATGCACCGTGTGGGTCGTGTATCTTTATAATTAAAGGGCTTAGTTAAAGCCATGTAAATGTAAATGTTACATATATAAATGTCAAGTGACGGAGAAAGAGATTTATTTGTCACGTGGTGCAAATTAAATTGAGGGCGGGAACGGAAGAATGCATGACATAGAAGCATATCTTGCTCGACAATAATTATATATTCACTACCGGACAGAGCAGATGATTTATTAGACAGAACAGTTTGTTTTCATTCCGTACTCGAATTTTAATGATTAAGGAAACATGATTTTTGATAGATAGATAGATAGATAGATAGATAGATAGATAGATAGATAGATAGATAGTGTAGCAGAGTAAATTAACTTTCTGTGCGTGTGTAATTAACTTTCTGTGCGTGTGTAATTAACTTTCTGTGCGTGTGTAATTAACTTTACGTGCGTGTGTAATTAACTTTCTGTGCACGATGTCTACATACTACATATAAATGTAAAATATATGGACAGGTGCTCCACAACTATCACCAACAAAATATTTCGTAAGTAAAAATACAGATACGGGTAGAAAATAGGAAGAACAAGTGACAAATAAAAGTAGGGGGTGGAAATATTTGTCACACTTAGGAAACAAGACGCAGCGTCATCCCCAAATTAAGCAATGAGGAATGTGCCACCCTCAAAAGCATAAATAGAATGCACTCATAAGTCACTAATCAATTTCTATATAAGTCACTAATCAATTTCTATATAAGTCACTAATCAATTTCTATATGTCACTAATCAATTTCTATATAAGTCACTAATCAATTTCTATATAAGTCCCTAATCAATTTCTATATAAGTCACTAATCAAGTTCTATATAAGTCACTAATCAATTTCTATATAAGTCACTAATCAATTTCTATATAAGTCACTAATCAATTTCTATATAAGTCACTAATCAATTTCTATATAAGTCACTAATCAATTTCTATATTTTCCATCTCTCTTCCTTTCGTTCTCAAAATTATTTGATCTTGAAAAAAATAAATTATCTCCATTTACAAAATAATCAAAATACATGAACTTCAAAACTTAATTCAAATTTACATCAAAATTATCCATCATCAGAAAACGCCTTTCAATTTGTATGCAATATTAAAAAGTATTTCTAAGTTCTCTCCCTTTTCATACGAAATGCCAATTAGCTTACCAGAACTATCGGCTCACACGTCACTCCACCGCAGACTCGAATTCATTGCACGTGACAAGAAAAGAGAATTGCAGGCATTTAAGCTAAATAGTAAGTGGGAAGCAGGGTTGACAGGGTACTTAATTAAACAATCCATTGGAGGAATTTTAGTAGGCCAGTGGACTTTGGCAGGCGTTATTTTCTTTCCTTCGGGCGCATTGACAGGCTAAATTGGTGCCTGTATCTTGGCTCTCTCCTTTCTTCCCTACCCAGCACCTTGTTTATCTTTCGTTAATTTTTATCAAGCGTATCGTCGACATAAACTTTTATCACCTTCGTTTGTAATGTACATTCCAGTAAAATAGTCTCACGTCATGCAATTTGTATTTTGGGGGTTGGGTCTGCCTATAGAAAGCAGCCATTAATTAATTTGCGCTCTCTCTCTCTCTCTCTCTCTCTCTCTCTCTCTCTCTCTCTCTCTCTCTCTCTCTCTTTCTCTCTCTCTCTCTCTCTCTCTCTCTGTGACATTAATTATTGTATATCGCACAATCATTGTCTGACATTAATTACTGTTGATCACGTGCTCACTGTCTGACATTAATTGCAGTAGATCGCTTGCTCACTGTCTGACACTAATTTCTAAAGTCGTATGGCTCACTGTCTGACATTAATTACGGTAAATCGCACGCTCACTACCTGACATTTATTACTGTAGATCGTACGCTCACTACCTGACATTCATTACTGTAGATCGTACACTCACCTTTGACATTCATTACTGTAGATCGTACACTCACCTCTGACATTAATTACTGTAGATAGTACACTCACCTCTAACATTTATTACTGTGGATCGTACACTCACCTCTGTCATTTATTACTGTAGATCGTACACTCACCTCTGACATTAATTACTGTAGATCGTACACTCACCTCTGTCATTTATTACTGTAGATCGTACACTCACCTCTGTCATTTATTACTGTAGATCGTACACTCACCTCTAACATTTATTACTGTAGATCGTACACTCACCTCTGTCATTTATTACTGTAGATCGTACACTCACCTCTGACATTCATTACTGTAGATCGGATGCTCAGTGTCTGACATTCATTACTATATATAGTGTTTCCTATACAAGCACGTGTCTTTCAAACAAGCATCTGTCCTTGAAATTAAAGCAAGGAAAATATGACTAAATGTGGTCAACGTCGTCTTGATAGACTAAAATATCACAATTATCTGTGTCTGCATAATAATATATTATAATAACACATAACAATATCATTATAGAAGTATATAGGTGAATTTGCTTCTTTACATAATGTTCTTTGACTTACCTTCATTGTGCCTTTCAAGGACCAAAAACAATGTTCTTTGTCTCATCAACTGTATATTTGGAAAACCAAAAAGCAATGTTCTATGTCACCAGTCTACCTAACTTTGCTCGAATGTTGGATACGAAGACCCTATACCCCATTTTTCGACTCGCAAAATAATTTCAAGGTCAAATTATTTTTTCATTTTTTTGTGTGTGTGTGCAAAGATATAGCCTTCCTCTTTATTGAAATTTATTGTATTTTTTCTGTCTGAAAATACCTACTTTAATTTACTTCCTTTAAACCAAAATTACTATTGTGTGTTTGAGCAAATAAAATAATTACGAGAATCCATTTTTTATTTTAAATAATAGCAATGGAAACTTCCCGAAAACCAGTTCCTGTTATCATTGTGTTGAAGTTCTATTTCTGGTTTTCACTACCCTGGAGATATGCTCATCTTTATTGAAGAAAAAATCGAAGAGAGAATTTAACATCCTAAGATTAAGATTTGATAAGAGACTGAAAACAGTGATACAGATCTTTTTTTATAAAAAAAAAATGTGAAAGCAATTCAAAGCATAAGTGCAATTCTCATTTTCTGGCACAGATAATGTGTTACTGCCTAACTTCCACTCCAGCAATTGTTTCCAAAACAGATAAACGAAATGACTGTTGATAACTTAATTTTAGAACTATTTTCCATGTCTGGGTTGTGTGGTGAGCGGACGTCCATTTGGAAAAATCAACAATAAGCAGAGAACAAGGTTTGCCATTATGAGAGGAAATGCGAGAGAGAATGTGTACGTGTATACGTGTGTGTGTATGTACATGTGTGTGTCCATGTGTGTGTGTGTGTGTGTGTGTGTGTGTGTGTGTGTGTGTGTGTGTGAGAGAGAGAGAGAGAGAGAGAGAGAGAGAGAGAGAGAGAGAGAGAGTGATGTGGAATGATTGCGAGAGAGAATATATGCGCGTGTGTTTGTACTTACGTACGCTGCTTTCGGTGAAAAACACACAACACACAACATACAACACGCTTATTTATTTTCTTATAATAACAGGATTAAATGTATAATGAGCATTAATATTGTCTGTTGTTGGGCTTTTCTGTGTGTATTTCTGAAGAAACGTACTTGATTATAGAAAATGAAATCGATATCTGGAAGAACCGAAGAAGCAAACGAAAGCAAAAGCTACTCACTTACTTCATGAAATAGATTTTGCTTTTGTTTGTTTCTACATGATACCGATATACATTACCGATTTTATTTATAGTTCATTCTCACGGTACAGATTAAAGCATTCAAAGAAAATGTTTCACAATTTATATCAGCACTGATATGAGCTAGTTCACCCCTACTCAAGCAGATATTGTAAAAAAAAAGTCTCTCTCTGAAAGTTTCTGTGAATGAATGACAGAAAAAGCAGTGACATTTATTCACGTTTGAAAACTCTCTTGAGGATGCAAAGTCGCTGAGTTTTAAATTGTGTTTCTTTTTTTATTTTTTAAAAGCACTGCCTGTCTTGGGTAACGTTAGCATTAATACTGTTCTGAAACGTGACTAGGGTTCAGGGTCGCATTTAAGAATTTCTGTGGGTTACATTTCTCTCGCCAGTTCCTGCAATCTGTAACGTGTCATTTTGTGGATTCAGTGTAGAGGGTAACTAGCATGCAGATGATGATGTCACTATAATGACAATACTGCGAAAAAAGAAAGATTGAATTCTGGACTGTTACTGCTGTGTTTGAAGTTGATGGCATCGTGATGTCTAATTGTAAACAAGGGTATGGCATTGAGGCATTATAATGTCTAATTGTAAACAAGGGTGCGGCATTGAGGCATTACAATGTCTAATTGTAAACAAGGGTGTGGCATTGAGGCATTACAATGTCTAATTGTAAACAAGGGTGTGGCATTGAGGCATTACAATGTCTAACTGTAAACACGTGCATGACATTTGAGGCATTACAATAGATAACTATATAAGTATTACACTATATAACTATATAAACATTGAGGCATTATAATGTCTAACTGCAAACAAGCGTATGGCATCGGGGCTTTACAATATCTAACTGTAAACAAGTATTTGGCAGAAACACGTGTATGGCATCGAGACATTATAATATCTGGATTGTATATAAGTGACTATCGCTGACGGTGTTATAAAGTCTTGGGTTGTAAATAAGTGAATACACACGTTTATAAAGCCAGTATTCAATAAGGTATTAATGTATAGCGTGGGCGGCGTTATAATTCATGGACTACGGATATGTATAACTTGGACTGCGTTATAATGCCTAGACAGTTAGCACTTGTATAACTTTGACAGCATTATAAAGCGTCGGCTGTTAATAAATGTGTGATGTTGAAGAATTATAATGCCCGGAGTGGAAATACGTATACAACATTGAAGGCTTGATGATGTCTGGACTGTAAATAAGTGGATGACGGGACAACGCTAAGTGTAAATACGTGTAGCATGCTGTCGGTAAAATAATGTCTGGACTGTAAATACGTGTCGTATGTTGGCGGTAAAATAATGTCTGGACTGTAAATATGTGTCGCATGTTTGCGGTAAAATAATGTCTGGACTGTGTAAATATATGTCGCTAGGTGGCGGTAAAATAATTTCTGGACTGTAAATATGTGTCGCTAGGTGGCGGTAAAATAATGTCTGGATGTAAATACGTCTTGCTAGCTGGCGGTAAATTAATGTCTAGTCTTTCAATGCGTAAACGATATTATAATGCTTTCTTTATAACAAAGTGCATGAAATTGAAACATTTACAATGTCTTGACTGTAAATATGCATATCAGTTTGGCGGCTTTAATTAATTAATTAATTAATTGCTGCACTGTAAATGTATAACATGGTGGAAAAATTATGTGTTGACTGTATCGAAGAGTATAATTATAACTGCAGAGGGCTATAATGATGGCATTAATGACTTTTGAAAATGGTACTAATAACTGTACTGGTGAGTACTGAAGAAGGCTATAATGGTGGCATTAATGACTTTTGAAAATGGTACTAATAACTGTACTGGTGAGTACTGAAGAATGTTATAATGGTGGTATTAATGACTTTTGAAAATGGTACTAATGATGTTATGAGTAATAAAGAGAGTTATAAGGGAGATACTGTTGATTATTTAAAATGGTTATAAAAGCGGCGCTAGAGACTTTTGAGCAGGTTATAAAGGCGGCGTGAGGACTATTGAAGTTGGTCATTGTGAGGTTCTGGTGACTATGCGGAAGATTATAACGACATTAGCGGTGACTGCTGTAGATAGTGATCATATTAATATTGGAAATATTTATAAAATAAATTGTCGGTTTGGGCGACTAATGAAGAGGGTAATGATGGTGGTATTCACGACTACTATTGCTGGTGATAAAAGCAATGTCACTTACTACTAAAATGGTGAATAACTACGCTACTAGTGAGTACTGAAGATAACGAGTAAGGCAGTACTGATGACTAGAAAAAATGGTGAATAACTACGCTACTAGTGAGTACTGAAGATAATGAGTAAGGCAGTACTGGTGACTAGTAAAAATGGTGAATAACTACGCCACTAGTGAGTACTGAAGATAACGAGTAAGACAGTACTGGTGACTAGTAAAAATGGTGAATAAATACGCTACTAGTGAGTACTGAAGATAACGAGTAAGGCAGTACTGGTGACTAGTAAAAATGGTGAATAAATACGCTACTAGTGAGTACTGAAGATAACGAGTAAGGCAGTACTGGTGACTAGTAAAAATGGTGATGGTAGTGGCATTCGGTGACTAGTGAAGAAGGAAATTCTTTATAAAATCAAATTTGACAGAGTTTTTGGCGTACTCTGCAAATAAGTGCCATTAAGGAGCTGCTTGCTTCTAAAATATGTGATATTTGAGCACTTTCTATTAGGCAAGCTTGATCTCATCTGCCAAGTGACCTCTAATCTCCTACCACTTCGCGTTCATTTCCGACGTCGAATCATTTATCATGGTTGAAACGATCGACTCACATGCGTATGCATTTTGCCTCTTTCTCCCCTTTTCCCTGTTGAGTGCTTTTGGCACAAGTCATTAAATGGACATGTGTATGTATGATTGTATATATGTATGATTGTATGTGTGTACATATGTATGATTGTATGCGTGAATGTATGTATGATTGTATGCATATATGTATGTATGATTTTATATATGTATGATTGTATGTGTGTATATGATTGTATGAATGAATGTATGTATGATTGTATGAATGTATGTATGATTGTATTTGTGTATGTGTGTACGATTGTGTGCATGAATGTATGATAGTATGTGTGTATTATTTTTTATGTGTGTGAACGTAAGTATAATTATAAATTATGTGTGTATGTATGTGAGATTGTATCTCTGTATTATTGTAAGTGTCTATGTATGTATGATTGTTAGTGTGTATGTATGTATGATTATAAGTGTGTATATGTATATGATTGAGTGTATGTATGTGTACATATGGTTATATATCATATATGTACGATTGTATATAAAACTAATTATAAGTGATGAGAATCTTAATTTATGTTATTCATAATTCTCCAGCAGACCCCACTCGTCTCTCTCACTTGGCGGATATACGGCGCTGCAAACATTTTCTTTCTTCCACAACATTACAGACAAACATTTACCATCACACAGCATTTCTGTTGGTGGAAAACGTCTTAATAATGGAGAAGAGAAATCCATCTTTAGTGTATATTTAGAGCCCCCATCCTACTTTTTTCCAACATAAGGTTATCAATGTGCAGAAGAAGGTCAATATTTATTTAATTAACAATCAAATATGCATATAACAAATACAATTAAAAAGATTACTTGACATCAATATTTACATGAAACCACTTTCGAATAATTTTAATATGTATACAGTCTTCTATCCTAAAGCACTATTCAACAGATTAGTGTTAATACAAAACACAAGATAGTTCTTATCAGAGAAGAGAAATGGAGTTATTAGAGATAAGTGATAATAGTTTGTACATAATCTGGTTTAGGTGTTGTCTCAATATTCTTTCGCATGCTTTTTGTAACAAAGTCAGAAGTTTATGATTCATGCTATTACTGTCAATTCAACATATCCCTTCCCTTATCATGTTCTGTCTCCCTTAGTCTCACAAAAATAGCTCTTAACACTTCTTAGTTCCCCCCTCCCCCCCACACACATACACTCATATCTGGGTGGCTATCAATAAGTTGTCCATAAAAGTATATATGGTCTTTCCTTGAAGTGGTTCTAATAGTTTCCTCATTATGTGTGTAAACATGCTAGGTGCATTCTGCAACCCGAACGTCATAATACACTGGAAACGTCTGGCATAAAAAATGGCTAACTTTAGTCTACCTGCTTTGGCTACCTTTATTTGCCAAAAGCCCTTTACTATGTCAAACTTAGAGAAATAAGTTGTGGTTGACACTTGCATGAATATTATCACAGGATTTGGAAGTAGGCCTACTTTTATATACGCTATGGTAATACCATTTGGTCTGCGGTAATTGATGCAATATATGTGCAACCCATCACGCTTCTGTACTAAAACAATTGAAGAATGAGGAGAAACAGTTGTTTCTATGTCTTTTAACTTTAGCATTTCTTTTACCTCAGCCTTGATCATGTCTCATTTATGTGGGGTAAAGAGTATGGTTTCATTTGCACAGGTGTTGTCGGTAGTTTCATTGAGTATTTGTGCCCTTGCTTGTTGCTTAACACATCACTATACTCTGCTAGTATGTCTTTAATTTGTGTCACTAGTTCTGTGTCAGTTTGTCATCAAGTTCTACATCATTGTACATATCTGTACTCTCGAGTAGGTACATCTTCGGTATGTTCACTAGTCATTTCATCAGCAAATATAGTGGCTATGGGGACAGCAACTGCCTCTCTGTATACTTTCTGAGTAGATTAATGTGAAAAAGTATTTCTTTCCCATTCATTAGCACTCTGTAATTTTGGTCGCTTACTTTTTCTGCAATATGCCCCCTTCCATGTCACTTGAAGTATGTTATTCTTAGTAACAGATAGTAACAGATAGTTACTTAGATAGTAACAGCAAAACCCTGTCGCCCATGGTAAAGTGACAGGATTTCGCCTTACAGCCACGGTAAGAGTTCGCTTCCCTTTTGCTTCCAGGAGGTTCCTTTTACCTAACTGACGTACTGAGTTCATATTGTTATGAAGGTCAGTCACGTATTCGTACATCTTGCGTACTTCTTCCTCCACTTCTGTCGTACTATCGACATTGTCGACAACTGCGTAACACCTCCAATGCGAAAAGTTGGTGCTAGACTGACTAGACTGTCATGTCTCCAAGTAAGTAAATAACAACACTGCTAAATAAATGGTCCCAGTTGTGAAGTTGTCTGTCACAATGTTTCTAAATAATAGTCTTTAATGTTCCATTATATCTTTCGCACATCCCAAGGGTGGTTTGGGGTGGAGGTGATATGATGGAGAGACAATAAACGATTCACTTCCTCCATCAACGCTGCCAGCAAATTGTGTTCTGTTGTCAGACAGCATTTCTTGGGGAATCCCCACATGAGCCCACACTAACAAGAATACCTCATTGACTGTCACAGTGCCTATCTTGTGAATCCCCACATGAGCCCACACTAACAAGAATACCTCATTGACTGTCACAGTGCCTATCTTGTGAATCCCCACATGAGCCCACACTAACAAGAATACCTCATTGACTGTCACAGTGCCTATCTTGTGTACCGCGATGGCCTCAGGATATCATGTTACAAAGTCCACTGTTGTCAAAATATAGGAGTGTCTACTCATAGATGAGGATAGGCTCAATCCTATGAAGCCTACGGCTACGTGGTTGAACGTTACATCGATCAAAAGTGCCTGTCCTAATGGTACAGGCTTCTTTGCATTTTTCTTTGTCATCAGCTGGCAAATGTCGCATGATCATCAAACAAATAATTGTCACATGTCATGCATGCCCAAAATAATCTTTCTTTCTTTTCTTGGTGGTCTTCTTGTCACTCATATGTTCCCCCTGTTAAACTATCATGAGCAGGATAAGAATCTCTTTCCATTTCATCTGGAACACGACTCATTATTTACATCAATTACCCCCTTTCTGTGCAAAATTCCATTCTTGTACACATATTCTACACGTTCATTAGTGCTGTCACTCACATGTTTCTTGTACACATATTATACATGCCCATATGCTTGTCCCTGAAAATGTATGTAATTGCTCTAGCATGTCACCTGTCTGGCGTAGCATCTTAAATTCTTCTGGTACGATATTGGCTAAAAAAAAACTATAGGTCTGGTGTTTACGGTCAGAGGTTTGTCACTCTGTCTTTTGCTGCCTGCCCTGGTCTCCACGTGTATGAGCAGGGGTACTTCATTACACGTCTCAGGGTTTGGGGAGGACAAAAAATATAAGACAGCCTAATATTCCTTGATACATGGAATTCATCAAAACTGTCGATTCTAAGTCTCCCATTACATAACGTGTCTCGATGCAGACTTTTGCTATGTCATGGATACTGTCTCTCCAGTACAGTCCTTACTGTCTATTAATTTGGCATCAAGAAGTACATGGAAACAACCCCCAGTGTCTAATAGAAAATTTATTTATTTGTCGCATCTTGGCACAGAATGGCTCGTATAGATATTTGCATTATCTGTGCCCTGTGGATGTGTTGTGACTGAACCCTTCCCAGTCCCTGCATTAATTTAAGCTAGTTTGATTTCTTTTCTGCCTCTAAGAATAATCTATCCATGTCAAATGTGTGTTGCCTTTCTTTCTCCCGCCAGTCAGCTTCTTTTCTATCCACATAGTAGTTAATCCTCTTCAGCCCCCCCCCTTTTTTTTTAAAAAGTATTTTTATACTTTAACTACACAGAGTTTACGATCTTTACTTTGATAGGACTCTGTCTCCTTTTTGTCAAAGCATTGGTTGGTTTGGGGACAAGTGAATTAATTACATTCAGTCCTCATAGTTATTATCTTGGTCACGTGATGCTTACAACACACCTTGGGTCCAGGTGTTCTTTAACACCTACTCTTTCATGAATGAACATTCTAAACTATTTCCTTTCTATGGCGGTGCACATGTAATCAATATTACAAGATTGGGTAAAATTCAACTTTAACCGAGATAAATGTTTCTGTTTATGACGGCGCATATACAGTCAACATTCCACAATCTGGAAAAAATGCAACTGTATATGAAAGCTCATTTTTATAATAGTTGTATATATTAAATACTCGTTCGTGCTTGCAAGCAATCAATGTCAAAGATATTTTACCATTCTTTCAATCATAGCATATCAAAATGCACACAGCGATAAAATTAGAAACACTTGCTAAAAGTAAAATTCGACCAATGTATTTTGTTCTGGAATATATGTCAGAAGAACTGACAGTTGTCTTGCCTACTGCCGTTGGCACTAACCAAACAGATTGACTGGTCAATAGCAGAGCAAAACCTAGTCATGACGGATGATTACAGGTCACGTGTCAGGCTACTAGTGACAGAAAGAGGGTTAAAGTTCAATCTTTGTAATGAGAGGTCAAAGATGCAATGGAAGCACGATGTTTCCTGCGACTTGTTCTTCAGAGTCGGACCTAAGAACTCGACGTTCTTTCCTGCATTTCGAGTGAAATGTGCCCGCTAAGATTTTTTTACGATTTAAGGGCTCTACCCTACTGAACAAGCCTGCAAAACCCTTGAACGATCGATCAGTTAGTTTTCTCGGAATTTAGATAGGATAAACCAAATAAATTAGTGGTTCATTAGAAATTCATCATTACTATAAGTTAATAAAATAATCTTTATTTATTAGTTAAAATTTCTTATATGGATTTACTGAACGCATTGTCTACAAACTAGGAGAGAAGTTTTGATAAAAAAATTTCTGTAACAGCTGCGACTAGAAGAATGTAAGATTTTCTATCAGGATGTAGTGATGCATGGAGTTACATCAAGCTGCACGATGACATTTTAATAACTGTTTTGTCGACAACATTTGTCCGAGCGAAGTATTTGTGGTAATTATCAGGCCTGTGACGATAACTGAATCCTTGATGGTGTGAGACAGTGCTATCCTAGTTATTGGTTATGTTTATTATTAATCATCCATACCTAATTACAAGTGATGAGAATCTTAATTTATGTTATTAATAATTCTCCCGAGGACACCATTCGTCTCTCTAACTTTGCGGATATGTGGGTGCTGTAAACATTTTCTCTCTTCCACAACATTAAAGACAAACATTCATCGTCACACAATATTTCCGTAGGTGGAAAACATCTTTCCAAAGGAGAAGATAAATTTGTCTTTACTCTATATTTAGCGACACCCACTATCTCTCCAAAATATGGTTATCAATATATGTAAAAACGTCAATAAATTTAATAATAAATTTATTAAATCAGCAATCAAATATACATATAACAAATGCAATGAAAAGATTATTTGACATAAATATTTCCACAAAACTACATTTGAGTAATTTCTTAAATCCTAACACATAGTTCAGAAGATTAGTGTCAATATAAATCACAGGATAATTATCATCAGGGAACAG
This sequence comes from Sinotaia quadrata, assembly GCA_028829895.1. Taxonomy (NCBI): domain Eukaryota; kingdom Metazoa; phylum Mollusca; class Gastropoda; order Architaenioglossa; family Viviparidae; genus Sinotaia; species Sinotaia quadrata. The sequence continues at coordinate 72,685,560 of CM054182.1, forward strand.
AAATGGAGTTATGGAGAAATAACCAATAATAGTTTCTACATAACCTTGTGTGGGTTATTGCTGCAATAGTCTTCATGAGCTTTCATAACAAAGTCACAAGTTTATTGTTCAGAATAGAATTGTCAGTTGTGCATGTCCTCTAGCACACTGCAGAATGTTCTGTCAGCCACTGTTCTCTTGAGACTAATCTGGGCGTATTAGTTCCCTCAAGCAGCACAACAATGTAGCAATTTCCAGTAACTTCCTAGTACAAGAAATTCCATGATGTAGTCGAGCATACTTTACCACCATACATCAACAGAGCCAGTGTATCCTTACACTTACACACTATAAAATATAATCAGGGAACAAATGCTATGTTTTCCAGTTTATTCATCCCTAACTCCATTCTTTCTTACATTCAAGTCTCAACTTTCAGTTTTCTGCTATAGTACTTATTAGCCCGATACATGCATACAGCATAATAAATACAACATATTAGTTTTATGAATGGGTTTACTAAAAACAATTTCAAGTGTTTAATATGCTACAATCATCATAGTTCACAATTTGTAGAAATAATAGTCTACTCACATTATACATCTCTTCCAAAAATGGAAGTATAACATATTAATAGCAAAATGCACTGAATATTTCTAAGTCCATTCTCTCTCAATCAGTCAGTTAACTCCCCTTTAAGCTAATGGCCGCCTTTCATGATCTGATATCTGCCCTCCATTTTTAAGAAAATAAATTCTTTTTCAACAGGTACATTTTTATCTCAGCCCATTGGCTGTTCTTGTTCTTGTAAATCTTAACCATTGGATAATAAAATCTACTCATCCACATAAAACTGGCTTAGATTACATCAGCAAGTTTCTATCACATTCTCCATCTGAGTTGTTTACTCCAAAATTATCATCCTAAGCATGATTTGGTCACGTTAACTATGGGAACAAAAGATATAATTATTAAGTATAGAAATAGGGATAGACAAATTTAATCCGCCACAGAAGGAATATGGAATACCTGTAATATCTGATTGAGGGAAGTGATTATTCTGAAAGGATTGGGCAAGTAATTAAATTGAAAGGATCGGGCAAGTAATTAAATTGAAAGGATCGGGAAAGTAATTATGTTGAAATGTTCGGGAAAGTTATTATGTTGAAAGGTTTTTGCAAGTAATGTTGAAAAGACCGGTGAAGTATAGTATTGAAAAATATGTTTTGTGATTGTTTTGGTAGGTAATTCTGCTCGTTAGATTGCTTTGCCGTCACTCGGCCAAGTGATTGTATTGACCGAATTTGCTACATTACTCGGCACTAACAATAGTATTCGCTTGAGTAGTTTTTGTTTTGTCATTACTCAGCATTAATAATAGTAGTAGCGGGAGTAGTTATTGTTTTTTCAATAGTCGTCACTATAAGTAGGACTAGCGGGTATAGTTATTGTTTTCTCGTTCTTCGTCACTAACAGTAGTGTTAGCGGGAGTAGATATTGTTTTGTCGTTACTCGTCATTAGCAAGAATAGTATCGGGAGTCGAATATGTTATGTCATTACTCGGCACAAGTAATGATATTAGCTGGAGTAGATGTTATTTTGTCATTAGTCGACATTAACTGTAGTATTAGCTGGAGTAGATGTTATTTTGTCATTAGTCGACATTAACTGTAGTATTAGCTGGAGTAGATGTTATTTTGTCATTAGTCGACATTAACTGTAGTATTAGCTGGAGTAGATATTATTTTGTCATTAGTCGACATTAACTGTAGCATTAGCGGGAGTAGATATTATTCTTATATTCTCTTATCATTGCACAAACAAAAGTGATATCACAGGGGCAAGTTTTGATTGTACTGGGAACTCTTTCTTTCTGTCTTTGTTTTGTTTGTTTGTTTCTTTCTTTGTTTCTTTGTTTCTTTCTTTCTTTCCTTCTTTCTTTCTTCTTTCCTTCCTTTCTTTCTTTCTTTTTTTCTTTGTTTCTTTCCTTGTTTGTTTCTTTGTTTCTTTCTATCTTTGTTTCTTTGTTTCTTTGTTTCTTTCTATCTTTGTTTCTTTGTTTCTCTGTTTCTTTCTTTCTTTCTTTCTTTCCTTGTCTGTTTCTTCTTTATTTTGTTTGTTTGTTTGTTTCTTTCTTTCTTTGTTTCTTTCTTGCTTGCTTGCTTGCTTTCTTTCTTTCTTTGATTTTTCCTTTCTTTCTTTCTTTCTTTCTTTCTTTCTTTCTTTCTTTCTTTCTTTCTTTCTTTCTTTCTTTCTTTCTTTTCTTTCTATCTTTCTTTTTTATATGTCGATAATCGGGTTTCGATAACATTGTTGGACTTACCATGTAACGATGAAACTTGCAGTCATAAAGAATTGTCAAAGGTGATGATAGATTCTTTTAATAGGAGCGAGGTCTGGAATCTCAATCAATAAAATGCTCAAAGAGAGTTTAATGCCGTAGCGCGGTCCTGATTGAACCATCCACATCTCGTTTTGATAGTGTTTGTATAGAGTAGATTGCTTTTAGTTTGCCACTAAAGAGTTTTCTTTCCAAGCAAAATATTTATTAATAGAATGTATACACAACCTGCGGCCACAGATTAAGAAAATAAGAACGAGTACACGTTTCCCTGTATTAAATCACAACACACTCAGTACACACTCGTTATATACTCAGTACACACTCAGTACGCGCGCGCGCACGCACGCACGCACGCACGCACACACACACACACATATAAGAAATTACTGACAAAATCCTGGGCATTTTAGAGTTACATTATTTTATAAATCCGTTTCTCAATATGATTTAAGCATTACCATATATTATACTATATGCTTAAAATTTAATCAAATA